>WEIS01048525.1:0-21286 GCA_013389965.1 Todus mexicanus
TCGGGAGGGATGCATCGCAAATTTCATCACGCCATAAAGCACAGAGATCTCTCTTCCTTTCTGTGTGATTTATTCAGCTACATGTGTTTTCAGCCTAGCAAAATGCACACCTTTATAAATAGGTTATAAATAGACTCATCACTCTTCCTGACACACCCGGGTTTATTGTTTGTTTTGTGGAATTTTTTTTGCCTTTTCAATGAGTCAGACACTTTCCTGTTCCGCTTCTGGGAAAGGTAAGTGAAGGAGTTACAGCAGTCGATAGTTCAACACCCTGATGCAAAGTGCATGACTTGGTCCTTAACCCGTGTTAGGAGAAAACTCTGTTCTCTACCAGCCAGGACAGAAGAGAGATGTTCAAGAGCAATAGTGTCTGTTCTGGCACTGCCTGGAGCTCTCTATGATCTTGTGCTAGTTACTTAACCTCATAAAAACAGATTTGGGCTTGTTTTATAGATGATAACCACTTATCTCGAGAGAGTGCCAGAAAGCTTAGCTCACTTTTGCTAATGCTCTGGGAAAAAAAGCTGTGGAAGGTCCGATATTAGTCTAGGCGAAGGAACCAACAGTCTTTGATGTAGAAAGAAGCACTGCCCCACCAACAGTTCCTTCAGAGGGTTCATGTATTGGGGACATGTTTGCTTACATCATTCCTGTAGCAGTTTCAAAGCAGGGGGCAGAGACCTCTTGAGCAATCTCTTCAGTATTGGCCGCGCTTGTTATTCGCTGGCTCCTTTTTTGTTTGAACTGTTTGCCAAAAGTCAGAACCTGTCCCAGACTCTTACCCCCTGAGTCTGACATCTTCTCAGATGTAGGGAAAGAGAACATCAAAGCATTGCAAGCAGTTGCCCTTTCGAAGAACATTCCCCAGGGTTTAGCATGGTGCTTGTTTAATCCTATTAGATGAAAACAGATCATCAGCTTTGTCACCTCCCATTCAAGGCCGTATTAGATATCTGGGCGAGTTTCAAGAGACCCATCACCAGCTGCAGATCAGGACATGGTCTTTTTGTCACCTCCCTTTATGTTACGTTGAGCAATTCTGTAGCTTTGCTTAATTTTGGGGCTGGTGTTGAACATATGTTCCATCCAAGGAAAATTTGTGTACATCCATGATGTACTGGTTTAAGGTGACCATGTATCTTGACTGAGGTTTCTCTAGTTGTCATGATGCAGCTTTTGTTGTCCTACAGAAGAGCTGTTTGGCTTCACGACAAGGAAGTGACTGTCCTAAAGTCTTTCTCTGTAGCTGCTCATTTGCTTCAATCCTGAAAGTCACAGAATCACCTAGGCTGGAGAAGACCTAAAGGATCATCCAGTCCAGCCTTTAATCTTTATCACCCCTAGGACACATCCCTAAGCACCTCATCTATATGCCCTTTAAACACTTTAAGGGATGGCGGCTCAACCCCCTCCCAGGGCAGCCTGTTCCAACGCTGGACAACTCTTTCAGAGGAAAAAAAAAATTGTGATGTCCAGCCTAAACCTTCCTCAGTGGAGCTTCAGGCTATTCCCTCTTGTCCTACCATTATTGACTTGTTTGAAGAGACCAGCACCTGCCTCTCTACAATGTCGTTTCAGATAGTTGTAGGGAGCAATAGGGTCTCCCTTTAGTCTCCTCTTCTTGAGACTAAGAGCCCCAGTCCACTGGCTTTCTGGAAGAGTAGCCATGTTCTAGGTTGTTTTATATGTGGGACTCTTATGAGAATAGACAGAAAACAAGATTATTTTTAAAAACAAAAAATCAAAGGTTTCATTAACTTTTCGAATACAATTAAAGAGTCTTTTATTATGATTTTTGCCAACTTCCCCTTCTTTGCATTAGGGAAATACAAGTTCACTCCCACAGGATAGCGTGGCCCCCTTCACAGCCTGCAGGAAGCTTGCTGGTTTTGTGGAGGCTATAAGCAAAATTAATAAGCCTTACTTGCTCCTTATTCTGATGTCCTTAGGAAGATGAGCAAAGCAAGAAGGTGTAGAGGTGGGGATGTACCGTTCTGAACTGCATTAAAGACAAGTTTCCCAAAAGTTGTACCATCTCTCACTTCTCCCTTGAACATTTGAGGCTCCTACTTTGAGGACAGGTGGTGTTTGTGAATGGGTTTCATGTGGCTTGCTGAGATCCCTGCTGCTGCCTATTGACCAGTGATGTGTTAGAAAGTACATGCAGCATTTCGAAGAACAGTAAAATAGGTCTTCCTACCGTTATTCTTTTTTATAACATGAACAGAGTGAATCTGCTCCTTCAACTTTCACATCATCCTTTTGCTAATAGATGCCTGGTGCTAGAAAGAAAAGTTCTCTTACCTTCTAGCTTCAGAGCCTCCTGGTTGTATTGAGCTGTTGCAGCAACATCCATGTGTGTTTTCCTCCCCTTCTATGCTTGTCTTTGATACCTTTCCAGCTGCTTTTGCTCTCCTTAGGAAGCCACACAGCCTCGTCTCTGACAATTTTGGTGCTACCCACAGCGTCCTAATAGCAGTTTTGACCTTTCAATTAACTTCACGATCGCCTCTTTCAGCAGACAAAACCTGTACGGGTGCCAAAAGCCTCAGAACAGATTTGGAAGGTTGGCTGAAAGACCATGAAGATTAAGGACATATTTTTTTCCTTTTGTCAGGGAAATCAACAGCAAAGGGCCCCGACACAAGAAGGGAACTTTCCCACTGACTACAAATAGGGGCTTAAATTGAATTTTCAAGCTTTTAAAAATAAATCGTCATTTTGTATTTAATTAAGCAGTGTTTCATGAATGTAGTAGTATGCTGAGGTCATGGGCAAAAAGAAGCTTTTCCAGTAATTAGTGCAGGGTCCATGCTGTTCTGGCAAAAACAGCCATGATGTCAGTCCGAGACTGGAACAAGCAACTGTGCCGCACAGTGAACTTGAAACACAAACCTTATTATTGAAGGGCCACGTCTGGCAGTTAGAAGTGCTGATCATGTTGGCCACATAGTATATTTTTGCTTTTAAAATTGATAAAAAGGTGGTGTAGGTTTTGTTTATTTTATTATTACTTTTTTAGCTTCTGTGTCAATGAAATAACTGCCGTGCCAGGGTATCCTTTCTCTTGTTTCTCTTGCCCTAAATGAATAAATAAACTTTAAAAGCTGTTAAACTTCCAACCTTCCTGTTTTGTAAACATGGAAAGTGGCCATTTCCATTTTTTTATTTAGCAGAAGCAGGTTAGTTTCAAGTTTTGTTCCGTGAACCCAGATGCAAAGGGCAGATGCAGCAGCGAGCCTGAGATCTGAGAGCACGCATGGGGCACACCTGGGCAGGTTGTGCTCTCGCAACCTATTAAGTCTTTGGTTTAGGTGAAATTGTGGTGGTTTATGTACAAGCCAAGTATTCTGACAGCATTCGGAGTACGTAGTTTTGCAGCATTCAGGTTCTGATTTCTTGTGAGTTACTGGAGTCCTGTGGAGCTGGAGAAGAAAAGTTTGACTGCATAATCTGGCTGTTTGGGACTGTAATTTCCATTGGCTCGTTAGCAAAATCTTCACTTGAATTACTTAATGCTCTTGAGTTTACTTGTCGCCGATTAAAAATAGACTGGTTAGATAAGAGTGGCTTTTATTTCTTGGTTTATATTGTGCCAAATGGAGAAAAGTTACACGTCTTTTCCTTTTAAAGTCTATAAAATATACTTACCTCTGATGACGCAAAGAAATTCTAAAGATTGTTTGATTTAGAGCTCTGACCCTTTATAGCTTATTCTTACCTGATTTAATGTCAAGTGTAAACGGAGTTGCTCAGTTGTGTTTCTTCAGCACGTCTGATTGTTCTCTTTACCATTTCCTTTGGCTTTATTTTGCAGGCCATGACTGCTGTGAGACAGTGAAGGTGGCACTTTGTGCCTCTAGAGAAGGTCACCCTGTTCTGGTTGTGGCAGAAGAGAGTTTCCAGTTTGTCCAGGATGAAGCCTACGATGCCGCCCAGTTTCTGGCCACCTGCGCTGGCAACCAACAGGCACTAAATTTCACCCGGTTCTTGGACCGGTCAAGACCACCTGCTGCAGACGTGGACTTTCTGGATGAGAAAGTAGCTTTGGCTTTTCGACACCTGAAACTGCCTGCAGAATGGAACGTGCTGGGAGCAGACCAGTCCCTGACCGGTGAGGACTTGTGGGGCACACGTGAAACTTGTGGGGGGGGGAGGGAGGCAAAAAGCCTGGGAGAAGGGATTCCCTGCTCTGGGAACCCTCCATGCATCTTTCAGAAGGTGTTTTTTCCTCTGTGCTTGGAGATGGGACTTGATGTGCGCCACTGTGTTCCTCTTGTGTCTACATCTTATGCTTTGCACTTCAGCCATCTTAAAATATCTAAGGCACCAATATTTTATTTGTGTCTTCTCTTATGCGATAGCACAAGCTGTTGTAAATGGTCAGTATTTTGACATATACCCAGAAGAGGTGTTTTTTGTGCGTATGCAATGGTATGTGTATCAGCATCATGCTTCTGAGATTTCTTGAAAGAAACCTGTAGAAAGTTTGGTGCTCCTGGAAATATCCTTGTACCACAAATTTGGAGCTCTTGGTAAATGTTGGTTTTATAGCTCAGGTGCAAAGTGCCTGCAGTGTATGAAGCTTGGAGAAGTTGAGGCTCAGCAGCTGAGATTTATTTAACGTCCCCAGTTGCACACCGTCTGGGTAAACACAGGCATTCCCCAAAGTAATCACAACAACGAGGGCTACTGAGTCTTTATAAATAAAACCCCAAACTGGCCAAAGTCTCTGGCGACTGCTGAAGCAAAAGTGCTGAGGTATTTGGGATGTTGGGGCATGTCTGTGTCCGTGGAGTTCTGCTTTCTTTTTGTCACAGGGGAGTTTAAGGAAGCACATTGAGGGACTAGGGGGATGCTTCCAGTGTGTACAAATCCTCGCTGTAAATTTTCAGGGTATTTTGGCATTTAGTTTCACTTCAGGAATGTGACTGTGAGACATCTGCTATCTCTTATAGGATGCAGTGGGGTAAACACTTGCATAGGAATGGGATGTGGCTTGCTTGGCGCAGCAGGCTCTGTTCTGCTTGCTGCAGCAGGGTTTTCTGCAGATTTTCCTGTGTCGTTTTTTACCAACATGCTGACTTCTGTAAATGAGTGCACGGACAGACAATTTAAACAGTGTTAGCAGACGTGAAAAGATTTGATCACATTTAGTGGTTTCTGGGTAGAAATTCAGATTCTGTCCTATGTTTACAGGGAGATGAACACTTGGTGTTTTTTCCCTCTAAAGAAGACGCTGATGTTTCTTTCTGCACTTAAAGTTGTGATAACACAGACGTTTTTGGTTTAACTGATAAAAATACAGTAAAGAGATCTTAATGAAAACTTTGAATCTCTGAATTGTTGTCAATTTTGCAGGAAGGCTGAGATCTGGTTTCCCTCTTTGACTTTGATTATTCTTTGGAAAATCAACGCTCAGGGAGATGAGGCCATTAGATTTCCATTGATTTGCTCAGCTTGCCCTTGTGTGCCTGGAAGTCGTGATTGTGTGAGGCTCTGAATGCTAATGGACCTGCGGAGCATCTGTTGCATCCACAGTGAGAAGGGGCAGCTCTGTAGTGCTGAGCTCTGATGGTGAGAGTATTGGCATCTTGTGGTGAGGTTTTTGTAGGCAAAAGTCTAAGTGAATAAGTATAATGGCACTAGATGTGACTTTCATCCAAGAATATTGGTGCTATGAAATACGTTCCCATGCAGCGAGTCGTTAAGTACCTGAAAAAAGGCAGTTTATTGATATCTTGCTCTGCCTTTCATCTTCTGATCAGCTTTTTTGCTAGAGGCAGATTTATCTAGTGAGTTTTTGCAGTGAGATAATTATAGGGAATTTAGGGGATTTTTTGCAATTGCGACAGGGAAGATTTGCATGCATAAGCATCCTTTTGGTCACAAAACTCTTGTTTTGCTAGAGCAAGATGGAAGAGATGTCCCTGACTTACAATGAAGCATTAGATTAGAAAATCTTCTGTGGTAAAATGTAGCACCCCTGTATTGGTGCTTGTGGGTTAATTTGTCTAGAGGAGAGAGAGAAAAGCACAGCAAAGACTGAAGCTGGGGGAGCATTTGAACAATTACATGTGTCCTGGCCAGTGCCCCTCCAATGAGACACCCCGTCCTGTGCTGCGTCACTACCTATGAACAGCTATTCCAATTCATATTTCACATTTTGCTAAATGTCAGCACCAGATACTTCAAATAACCTTCTCAAAGAGGAAAATAGTATAGAAATGAGAACAAAAGAAAATGTCAGATCCCTTCTTGAAAGATTTTTAGTGCTGCCTCTAAGCTGGCATGTCTCTATGGGCTCTTGTGGGTTGGAAACAAAACGCTGCTGTTTAGCAAAACCTCTGAACACAGGAGTGAGCCGGGAGCCTCAGCCGGCCCCCTGAGTGCCGCAGCTTGATGGGGAACTGCTGTTCAGAGATGGCTGTTGCTGTCGAGCACGTTTAAAAGTTGCTTTTTTTCTGAGGACTGAAACAGGAGTCTAGCTTTTTCAAAACCAAGGAGTTTTCTGCCTTTCTGCAGGCAGAAGAAGCTGGGTGGAAGGTCCACCATGAAGCACAGCTCTGTGCTGTTTTTTGAGGAGAGGATGGCTCTGTGCGGAGGTTTCTCCTAGATTTTACCTGCACCCAAACCTTGACTAGTCTTTGGACAGAGGGTAGGGAGCTCATTGCCATTGCACACCCCAGAGGGCAGAGAAGCTGCTAAAATTAACTCCCATCTCTTCTGATTTGGTTCTGATTTGACTTTACTAAGGTGTCTAGGTAACAATTTATGAAGCATTTCCCCCTCTAAATATATATATAAATAAAGCTTTTCCTCATGGCAGGTACTCTCACAAGGTATACTTAGGTTTCAGGGTGTTTTGATCAGCATTATCATCCTGTGAAGAGGTAACACAGTCAACCAACACCTGTGGAGCTGAGTAGAAAGCAGGGAAGGGACCTGTAGTGTTTTGATCCTTTTTCTCGTAACAGGAGTCATGTTTTGATTTTTTGGCTTGTTCTTAGGATGTTGCGTATCTAAGTTGCACTCTTGGTTTCCATCCCTTTTATTTTTCTTCTCCCTGATCCCATCTACTGTGTAGGACACTTGAGGTGCAGCTTCTACTTGTTGTTCTCTGAGGTGTTCTACAAACAAGTCTTAGCTTTTAATCCTTAGTTTAGACACAAGGACCCCAGAAAGACTTACATTAAGTATCTATTTACCCAGAGGTACAAAATATTTTGTGGAGATCCCAGGTAATGAGACTTTGGGAGAGTAAAATATCTTCTAGATTCCACTTGGTGCCATGCTAGCAGAACAGAGGATGGGATTACCGAAATTTCCTGATTTCAGAGGTCCTTGGGCTCCATCCTTTCTTGCTGAGGCAGGCAGGAGATACTCAGCTGTTTGGTTAGACAAACTGCATAGCGAAAGAAAGCCTGGAACGTACTTGGCGTGTCCTTGTATTGCAGGGGCAGGGCAAGGATTCTTCTGCAGGTGAAGAGTTGAAGCCCTTTGGGCACGTGTGTCCTGACCTCCTTCCTGCACCACTGCAGTCCTCCTTGCTTTTGTCCTGGGGCAGTTGTGTCTCAAGGACTGTGCTCGTCTCTCAGCCATACCCTGTCCCTCTGCAGCAAGTGATTCCTGGGCCTTGCTTTTTATTATCTGCCTTATCTGTATGAACTCAAATAGCATCCACAATTTCAGAACACCCCTAATTAAGGATTGCTCATGTTACCATGGTATTCCAAACACAGCATTACTTCCAGGTGCTGTATAGTCATGTCTATCTTAATTATTAGCAGTGCGCCGTAAGTTTGTAAAGAACACAGTTGTCACTGCTGTCAGAAGAAGGATTATTTACTGTTCTCAGTGGCATTTAAAGGTGGCTGTTTGAATGGAACATACTGTTACACTCTGTATCTAGAAATCAAAATTTAATATGTATTCTGAGGATGCATGGAATGTAAATATAACCCTGTGATTTTCTATTGAAAATGACTAAAGAGAAAATCAGCTAACTGGAAAACCAGAACAGAATATTTGGAGGTATGAGTAATGATTATGGCTGGTTTGTGTTGCAGTAGGGGAAAAAACGTGCAGAAAAAAAATCAGGAAGGATCCAAGGCTCAGGTATGAAAAGCTTAGAAAGCGTAATCCCTGAGTTAATTATCGGTAGTAAACAGATCACTTTCAAAATTCCTTTTAAATAATACTCTGACAAAAACTTTGAGGAAACAGAGCCGTTTCATTTTGCTCATTAAGAGATGAAACCCAGAGCTACGGCTACAGTTTCAGTGGTGTGTGCTTTCCCAGGTGGTGCTTCCAGGAGCTGGTTAACATTGGCAAAGGGCTGGAGTGATCCAGCACGATACTGAGCTGTTCCCCTGGGAGTGTAAGGAGAAGAAGTCCCTTTGGTGACCTGCGAGATAGTCTGTCCCGATTACGGGCAGATAACCAGGAGACCATCTCTTTAGATAAAACACTTATCAGCTCCTTAACTTTAGGAACGCAGTTACTGACGTCTTGAATATGTACAGCTTCCCAGAAATGCTGTGGAATAAACATCTGTGTGCAGTAAGTCCTGCTTGAGAAATGAAACTCCCCGAGCCTGCCAGGTGGGAGATGGGTAGGCAGGGAAGTGGTTTGCCCTGAATTGAAATAACCTGAGTGGATTTGGATTACAAGTTTAGTAACTTCACATACAAAACCAGTAGGATTTCAGTGTACAGGACAACACGAGTGTAACTGTGATTAGAGATCATTATTTGGGGGTTTTTTAAAGAAAGGGAGAGTGTCTGAAGAGAGAAAATAACCAAAGAAAATGCCTTATTTTTACAAAATAATTTTAGAAAGTAAAAGCCTAAAAAAAAACCTTAGAATGGCTTTCAGAAATAGAAGGAAAATTGATTATTAGTAGCTACCACTTTTTTCCATGAAAGGATGATAAAGATACGCTGCTGCTGAGCAGATTGAAGCTTTATGTCTGAAAAACATCATCTGCTACACTCTTTTTATAGTTTCTCATTGAACCCTCTCACTGTAACAGTTACAGGTATTCTTTTCAATGGCTTTCATATCCTTTCCAACCCACTGCTCTCCTTCTTTGCCCTTTGATAAAGGACCATGTGGTATAAATCAGCATGATCTTTTCTGTGTCAGCACTGCGAAGCAATCTGTTCAGCTATAGACCTTGATAAGACTTAAAAAATCTTTTCCGTACTTAATTTAATGCCCTCTGCAGTGGAAAATGGGAAGCAGAAAATACTTCTTGTTCATACAGCGTCTGAAACGTGCTGCGCAGTACTCAGATGTACCGCTCAGTCTGGAGCTGAGGAATCATTGGCATGAGAAAGTTTCTGTTGCCTTTGATATTAGCAGGAACGGGGACATGAAGATCCTTTGGTGTGCTTTGAAAAATTTCTTGTTTATAAGATTTTAAAAAAATTACCCACACATCTTTTTAACTGAACTTGTAACTCCAAACACAATATGTTTGCCTTGACCTTTCTTCAGTACTGTTGCCTGCTGGAGCCTTCTTCTAGGACCTCAGTGTTAAGGGATAGCTTGTTGCTGGTTTTTGCTGCCCTTGTTTCTTGAGGATTGATCTGAGCAGTAGGAATATTTCCAGCAGAAGCAAGGAGAACAACGTTTTGAAGCTAAGTTTGCTGGTAGATTTCAAAATTGCAGAGTAGATATGAATATGAGTGAGAACCAAGAACAGGTCACCATCACAGGAAGACTAGCAAGAGATACTTCAAGGTATTCCAGTCTATGGTTGTCTTTTCCTTGATGAGATGTCTCAGGGCACTCAGGTGTGGGTTGCTCTACACAAAGAGCAATTTTTAAAAAGGAACAGTCTGGTTTTTCTGTTATTTAATCAGGACTAAATTGAAGATTTTTAGAGAACGGTTTGTGTTCTTGGATGTGTCATACCCAAACTGTTCCTTTCTTCAGTGCTTATTTGGTTTGTACTAATAGCACCTTAAACCTTAATCCTTTGCTGTTAGCAAAGCAGATTTGAAAGTCTTCCATGGAAATTTTGTCCTTAGTTACCCAGATAAACTGTCTGTTCATGTGTCACAGCTGCAAAAAACCCCATAAAAATAATATATCTCAAGTCTTATATTTTGCCAGCTGGATTAGAGTGCCCTGCCATTATGGGACAATAATCATATGTTTCAATTCTTGCCTATTACTAGGAAATGAGAAAGGAACAAAACAACCTTGGCCTTTCCAGTATTGTGTGTCTTGTGTTTCCACAATTCCCTAATTACAAGAAGCTTTTAGTTGACATTCAAAGGACAGACATCTTAGATGAGGAGCTCGTGCTCAATATGGGGTAGGAGAAGGAGCTCTGGCTATTTCACGTTAAAGCTTTTGTTATTCTTCCATGCCTGAGATGGGTGTTTTGCACTGTGACAAGACCTTGAAATCATTGAGTATTCAACATTTTGTGCTGCAAGCTTCATCCCTTCAGAGGTTGCAAGTTTGTAGGGATTCATCCATCTCCCTCCCCTTTCCATCCAGCAACACTCTTGTACTTGATGCAGACCAGCTCTCATCTTATTCTGAACAACACCACACACCAACAGATGTATTTTTCATTATGTATTAGTAGTTAATCCAGCCCACAGGTGGCACACGCCTTTTAACTGTAGCTGTGTAAGTTTTGCATGCTCCCAAAGCCTTCTAAAGCCGTTGCCCAGGGCCCCTGCAGTTGTTGGATGTACAGTACTTTGTCCCTTTGCTGCCATCATCTGTGCCCATCTGCTAGGGTGGCCTCATGCCAGTTTATATTTTAGGCAGATCTTTCCAAATAGGCCTGGATAGTCAGTTTGTATGTTTAATATGCTCCGGATGGCAACACGCCCTGTCTTCTAGTACAGATCTTCTGTGCACGTCATCATTGCNCTTCTAGTACAGATCTTCTGTGCACGTCATCATTGCTCAAAGGCATTGGTGCAGGGCTACATTCGGACACCTCCATCCAAATGCTAGATCTGCTGTGTCCATTAATTTGATGATAAAGATGATAGTTTAAAAGTAATGGGGAAAAGGTGGAATTTTCAGAAGTTGCAGTCATATGAGCAAATGGCATCAGATGGGCATTTGGGATAACTGAGAAATACGGGACAGAAGAACCCAGTTGGATCAGGGTCAAGATGAGCATTTGCCTGCATCTTTCAGAACTTGCAATTGTTATGTGTGTATTGGTGAACCATGAGTTGATGAGTAGAAGAGGCTTCTACCTACCTGAAGCTCTCAGCTGAAGGAGGAGAAAGCATTTTGATCCAGGGACCTGTGCTTATCCTTCTCAGGTCTGTGCTTCACAGTTTTGGTGCAGTGGTGTCCGTTTCACTTAGGTAGATGATGTTTCCTTTCAACAAAGCAGCTAGAGCAGGAGATCCAGTGCTAGAACAGACGTGGTCAGACCAGCGCAACACATTCTTCATTCAGACAGCCATTGTTTACTCTAACAGAAGTGTTTCTCTGCTTCCTGCATCTCAGTAGGAAGAGTTGTACCGCTTTATTTATAGTAGGTGACTCTGCCAGAGTGTTATAGTACAGGTAAAGTAGGAGTAAGTTCATTGAGTGAAACCTTGGGCATCTGCTTTCACTCTGGGTATGTTCCACAAGTATTAACTCTTTCTCCTTTTTCTAACTTCATCAGTAGCCTTTCTTTTTATCCACCCATGTAGTGTGTTATTTTTCATTATTCTTTAAGTCCAAGACTGTGACAACCATGGATTAGCTACCTTGTTGCATTGTTTATTTCTAAGGCATTACACTCCGTAGCATTTAATACCAAAACCCTTGTCACTACTCTCCCACAGGCTGAGAATTTGTCTCTGAGTGAGCTCAGATATTCCCTTTTTCTCTGATCAGCTGGAACCCCCATTCGGACAAGCTCATGTATTCAGGACAGCATGGTTTTGCTTTACGGTAATCAAGAGGAGGTTAGGGGGGAAGGATTGGTTTGTAGCCCAGAGACCTAATTTGGAGTCATTCAGAAGAGAGATGGTGCCAGAAAGCTTTTGGTTTGTGAATACAGATTCGTTCTTCAGGAATTGATCCAAAAAGTTGGGAAAAATTGTGTCAGGCATGGGGAGAACTGCCCATTTTTGCTTTATTTTTTCACTAAATGATGTCCCTTAAGAAAGCAAGTAACCTAGAAAAACAACAGCACTTTGAAGAAGTGATTTCTCTTGGGGCATACTTCTTGAGGAAAAAATACTTCATTAAATCCTAAAGCCATTATTATGTAGTTGCATTTTTGAACCTGCTGTATAGTTTTGGATGGCGACCAAATTAATAACCCACTAAATCTTTGCTATGATATTGAAGGCATTATACCAAGTGTGCTCATTGGCATGGTTTACTGAGACCCAGTTGGTGCTGCTTTGTTATTGTTGTTCTTTTTGCTGCCAGTCAATACTGAAATCCTTTGTTAATTAAAAGAACAAATTTTTATTTCTTGCAGTTTTTTTAACTCGAATGCATTTGCCTTTCATACAGAAGTAACAGGCTTTGATCTGTAAATACTGTATTTCAGCAGTGCAGCTGGAGCTCATTTCTGGTTGAAGCTTTACAGATCGTGGTTGTAGGGCTGCAGCTTCCAGAGTAGGGGGAGATGAAAGCTTAGGCTCAAGAGTGACTTTTACCAAATTGAGAAGGTCACAGTTATTAAACATAAAGAGCAGCAGCGGAGATTGCTAGTTTATAAATGCTGCTACTCAGAATGATAGAGCTAGTGTGTAAGTCTGAGAAAAGCTTATCTGAGGCACAATCAAACCAGGAAAGCAAATCCTCACTTTTTTGGTCTGTTTTGACTGTCCTTTATACTTGTTTTGAATTTGTGCTTCAAATGTAGTTGATTTTTTTCATGCTTTGTGACAAATCAGCATCCTGTTAAATAACAAATCTCGTCTGTTCCTAAAACCTGTTCCTGGGTGTGTGAGGAGAAGGCTTGGGCATGTAAAAAAACCCCGTGTGAGGGTGTCAGGCTCTCAAAGTGCTACAACTTGGTGGTTGCTGTGGGCTTTTTGTGAAATAGGGGTCTTGTCACATTGCCTTCTGTGGTTGCTCTCATTCTTCAGAGGTCCTGAGCACTTCCAGTCCCACTGTAGCATGTCCCTCGCTTTAAAGTACTGGTCTCTCCTGGATATTGGCAGCCAGCATGTTTTTCCAGGTGCTGCAGGTTCCTCAGTTTTGGGCTGACAGCTCCATGCCAGCTGTGGTGTGGCTGGGAGGTGGGGATGTGGCATTCACCAAACCCACAGTCTATGGATTCCCATTCTTTTTTTTTATTTCTTTCTTCCCAGAGAACATCCCTCGGGAAACATTGATGCATTTTGCGGTGAGGCTGGGTCTGCTGCGGCTGACGTGGTTTCTGCTCCAGCAACCGGGTGGAAGAGGAGCTCTCAGCATCCACAACAACGAAGGGGCAACGCCCGTGAGCTTGGCCTTGGAGAGGGGCTACCAAAAACTGCACCAGCTGTTGACAGAGTAAGGGTGATTTGATGGTTGCTCTGCTAGTTTTCCGTTCTGTATCATGCTTGCCTTTGCTGTATGTTATCACTGAATATTCTCTAAGAAATATAGTCTACCCTTTAGGCAATCTTTGTATGATATTGCTTTTACCTTTCATGGTAGCAACCAGAGGGGCAGGTCCTTACGGTTTAGGGGAAATGCAGTAATATTCTTAGGTTCTCCTGTTGCACAGTGTTCTGCTTTCAGCTGTCTCTTAAAGCCCAAAGTGAGTCACTGGAATATCAACTAATTAAGACAAACCTTATGCAAGCACATAAGAAAAATCTTGTTTTCGACCAAGCACAGCTGTCCAAAAGAGGGGAGCTAGCTGACTTCGTGTGGTGGTGGTTTACTCTTGTGTTGTTAATAGATTTTAGGTTCAACGAAATAATGATAATTGAAATAAGAGAATAGGTATCTTACGAGTTTAGGTAAGAATTAATCCAAGTATTTAACAACAGGAACTGTTTTTTGCGCGGTCGTGAGAAGCAGCCAGCTCTTAACAAACTCGTAGCAAGTAACTGGTGGCATGAGCATTTACTGCAGTGTTTTACAAGGAATTCTTCAGAAGATGACAAGTTATTTTTGAATAGCAAATATTTGGAGATCTAGCTTTAAAAGCTGAGGCTAATAAAGACAAGGAGCTTAAATGAATCCCAAGGGGGGGCTGTTTGTAAAGGACAGAAGATTTGGTCTGCATGTGTGTTATTCCGATGCCTGGTTCTCTTAAGCTTTGTTATTAACTTTGTTTTTTCTGAACTGAATTTTCAGATACTTGGGACTTATGTTGAGTGACCCTATGTCATGGTTAGGCATCTGCTGTGTTGCCCATGTTATCACGCAACATTTGTCCATTGCAAATTGTAAATCATTCTGCTTTCTGTAGTTGTCGAGGGGGGTGTTAGAGGGCAAAACGTATGATCTGTGTTACTGAAGTGATTGCATTTAAGTTTCATCTTTAACAATTCAACCAATCATGTGTTAAGTGAGGGTGAAGGAGAACGTGCAAAGTGGGGCAGAAGCTACACTCTAACTTTTTCTTCTGCGACCCGTGGCTGGGACGAATACAGAGCTGAAGACAGTGTTACTTTTTTCTCCATTGATTTCAGCAGTCATACTGTGAAAACACATAACTCTTGCAGGCTATTTTGTAAAATTGGAATGTGCAAATTCATCCTATAACTGCAGCAATGTTCTCCAAGGAGAGGCTAACCATGTTAACAGACTTTCCTACTGTCAAGAAGCTTAAGTTGGCCAAAGCTTTGTTATAGAAAGCTTAAACTGGTGAACACTTCATTATAGAGCTCACAGCAAACACTGCAATCTGAATTTGAGTAGAGTTGCTAATTTAAAAAGGAATGGGAAGTAAACAGAACTATTACAACAGCTATTCATGTATTTGGTGGAGTATTTCACAACCGGTTCCAATACTGGAGTGTCAGTTCTTGCTCAGTGGAAAGAAAAGAGTACTTGGATTACATGATATTGCCCTGTGCCATTCCTTTTAACAGATGCTGCTGGTGTAATCCAGGGGATTTCTCTGATGACCTTTACAGTTCGTCTTTGAAAATAAGACGCTAGCAACTTCAGTAACGTTACCATCAAAATCCTAGCTCCTGTTCTTCGTAGTATATCCTTAAGCTGTTCATTATAGTTAGTTGGACTGATGGGTGTAAATAAAATGTATAAACATCTGACAGCCATGCCCCATGTGCTGTAACTCTGAAAACCCTGCAACCTCTGTGAAGCCCAACAAACAAATCTGTGAACACTGCAAGGTGTGGACCCCTTTCCCAATGGGTGGGACGATGGTGGAACACTGTGTGACATGGGGACTGCCACAGCCCTTCTCCATGGCAGGGTGATGACTGAGAAACAGGCACATCTTGATACCCCAGCAGAGATGTTTATTCTGCTTACCATTCCCTGCAATGAGATGAGTTCGAGGCTTGAAAATTCCTATCGACAGGAGCCGTATTGAGTTTCAAAATATAGAAAAGCAGACAAATTCCGTGAGGAGAGTATCTGTCATTTATGTGCTGTCAAAACACAATGGATACTCTACAGCCTCTTTTCTGCACTCTGCTTATGCGCACGCTGTATAATCCATGCACGCAAATTTGGCACGCAACTTGTACCACTCAGCAAAACACAGAGCAGCAACGCATGTTAGCGAGAGCGCATACAAAGAAGTCATTATTTTTACAAGTAATTAAACTGCACTTCGCCAGATAAATGAATGCAGTGTGTTTTTGTGATGCATTATCCTTGGGGGGATTTTATTGTTCACTTGCTTGCTAATTTGCAGGACCCTGCATTTTACAATGATTCTCTCTCAGCCAACATTGGGAAGGGGTGAAATTTTACTGTAATTAGGATACAATCATTAAAAAGCAGACACAAAACCTTCTCCGTTGTTGCAGATTTGCCAGGGTTTGACTGCAAAGCGGCTCGATTCAGCTGCAGTGTAAATATTTTTCTCAAAAACTAATTACACTGGTGACATTTTGAATTTCTGTTTATCATGAGCTTTCCCTTTTCAGCTGTTGCAGTTCTTCATGTAAAAAAATGAAAGACGTTTCCAATTTACATTTTGCAGCCCTTGAAGTGTTCCTTTCTGTAGGCCTGAGCACGTGCACTGCATCTTGTGTCCTCTGGCTGGAAAGGGCCATGCGCTGCTGCTTTTGCGACCCAACTAAGGAGCTGTGATAGAGCACACGTAGGTCACTGGAGATAGAGAGCGGGGTGCCGATAGCAGTGTTTGTTCATCGCCTGTGTATCATTCCTGAGGGTGCTTGTTTTATCTTGGAGATTAAAACTGCACAGTAAATGTTGTTCTGTGGTGCAAATGCAATAGGACAGTGCATAAGGGCAGGGAAAAAAATATGCAAGGATTTTCTCTAGGAACATTCTCATTTGCTTCACAGCAGCTTGGGTAACAGCTTGAGTTTTTTCTTTTCTAAATATGCCTTTAAATACCAATTTTAAATACACCTTAAATAATTTATCTTTACTTGCATAGTAAAGGTTTGGATTGCATAGTCCTCTCTGAGTTTCAGCAATTTCTGAGTTTGGTAGCAGTGAATTCCAAAGCAAAGGTCCTTCGTTTGAAGCCTGTTGCATCCCATGTTTAAATTGGGCAATGCTGGCTGCGGGGCGTTGGCAGAGCTTGGCTGCTCTGCTTGTTAGAGCTGGGCTGGCTCTGAAAAGGCAGCCCAGTTTATTGAACGGGGTGGTATGCTCTGTGTGAGTAACTTGGCCCCTGCCATAGGACAGCTGCAGTTTGCAGGAGTTGATGTTTTCAGATGCAGTTCAGTGTGGTAACATAATCTGCCTGCCAGCTCCATGTTCTTCGACGCTCTGTAAGAGAGGCAAGGAAAATGGCTCCAAGAAATAGTGAGAGTGCAGAATTTCAGAGAAGTTGGAAATGACGCTTTGTAAAAACATGCAAACACTGACTTTTATTTCTGATTTCATTTCTGCAGAATGGAGTTCTGTCTAGTAACCCAAAAGTGTGTTGGGTTTTTTTAAAGTCAAATTCTTGTAGTTCCTTCAGAGCTGAGAGCGATTTATGCTGTCTAAAAAACAAGAGTAAGAGAAGTAAAGCCCATAAAGACACTTCTATTTTTCTAACCCCTGCAAAGGAGAAGTTTCAGAGTTGTAACAGTCTCTCAGTTCTTTAATACTAGCTTTGCTTTTGCTGTTTTCTCTGCTTGCTTTTTGCTATAAAGCACTTCTGCACAGCTCTGGGGTTGCTCTTCCTTCACATCTCCTGGTAACAGCCAGGTGGCTCAGTGTGTGAAACTTTAAGTCAGTACAAGTCTATTTCCAAAATTAAACTGACTTAATTAACACACATGAGGAATAACTCACTGGTAGCAGAAGGGGCTTGTGAAGGTTTTGCAATCCGTGGTTATCGCTTGCTATTGTTCTGATTTTACGTAAGTAATTGGTGAAGTCTGTGCTGTAATCTCTGTGGTGCCTCTCAAATTAGGAAGCTTTCTCAGTAACTTTACTTTTATAATTGAATACATTTTCCTGCTTTTCTGAGCCAGAGCTGCAAGAGGATTTGCCTGATATTTCTCTGCACTCCAATTTAGCAAGTCTTTAAGCATGTGTTTAGTTTCAGAAATGTCCAGTTCACGTTCCGCAGGGTTTAAGCATGGTCTTAGAATTTAGCACTTCTTATAGTGCCTTGCCAAATCAAGATGACAGTTAAAGATGGACATTTTTCACTGAATTTTGGTGTTAGGTTGTTCCATTAAATTCAGTCTTTGTGGAGGCAATAAGCTGTCTGTGGTGCAGATGGTTTCCAAACTGACTAGTTTCCTGGGGCTGGAAATATTGCTGATGGCTGTGACTTCAGTGCCAGTTTGTGGCAGCTGTATCTAAACAGGGTGCTTATACCCTGGAGAATGTATATGCTGAACCACCCTTTCCTATGTGCACCCTTGCAGTTAGTACGAACTGGGAACTAAGTATACAAGGCTCCAAGTCTCCCCTTGGTTGCACCAGTTCTCCCAATATGTATTGGGAATGTGAGCAGATCACAGCTGGGGACGTGCAGGTGGCCAGAAGATTGGCACCACACTGGCAGGTGATGCTGTGCATATTTTTATTTCTGGTTAAGCAGTGGCTGAAGAGTTTATTGAAGTAATGCTGATGTTTTTCCCTCTGTCCTTCCGCCCCAAAACAAGCAATAAATCCCTTTGAGTGCTGTTGAGGGTGCCAAGCAGTGAGCTTAGCATATGGCTTGCTGTGATCTGACAGGAGAGGAGAGCAGTTGACTTTGTCTAAGTTGCAGGCACAAGATCAACATTTAAAGGGAGATTCAAAGACCTTAGCAGGGCAATGAAAGAGAACCTGATGAGCTGCATGTGTTCAGAGAATGCTATTTAGCTACAAAAGTGTGGAAGAAGTAGTGATCCGGTGGTGAGTGGCTGTGTATTGCTCACGTTGAAGGTTATTCTTTGAAACAACTTTGTTTAATTGATTGATTATTGTGATCAGAAAGATGATGAAGTGCTGTGGGTTTCTTTTGGCCACAACAGAGGAGCAGACTGGGAGCAGGGGAACCAGGTGTGAACATGATGGAGCAGGAAGAGTTGGTGTTTCTCTCTTTCCGCCTACTCACCCACTGTGCTCCAACCTTTACTGACTTCCTAGGGTGTTCCCACATCCCTGCAAAGACTTGTATTTTCATTTGTTGGCTCCCTGCTCTCCTTTGTTTTGTGTGTATCCACCTCTAAATACAGGAGAGAGAGAGAAGCGGTTTTGTTTTGTCCATATGGGAGGATCAGCTCTTTACTGTCTCTGATATCCCACTCTAAGAGTGGAGGTCCTGGGAGATGGTGTTCATATAAACAGGCCCGTGAGGAGGAGAAAGAAGAAAGTTAGGAGAAGATCTGGTAAGAGATAAGAAACTGATTCCCCCCCTTAGCAATCCTGATCTGGATTTTTGGTGAGCTCCAAGATTATAGGAACCATAAGGATTGAACAACCTTGTGTGGCTGGTAAGTGATTATGATGGACCAGTTCTTGTTTCAGGATAAATTTAGAAATGCAGATAAATGATTTCCCAGAAGTACTGGGGTTTGGCCATGGGCATGGGTGAGCTGGATACCCATTTGGATACTTGTATTTAGTCTCTGGAGCAAATCTGCTAGAAGTAGTGATATTTGTGGTGGGGAGTGAAGTTTGAACAGATTGTTGCAGAAGAAGACTTTGTAAACTGCCGTGTCAGAGGCAGCCAAAGTGACAGCTTCATCTTTGGGTTGTTACGGAGTCTGTGGTCATGCTCGCTTGCAGCACGGGGAAATGTTCTGCAGAGACAAGTCCTCCTGCTCTATCACTTGGCCTGATCTGAGATGCTGGTTTTAGCTGTAAAGAAAACACTGCTTGATGAAGGAGTCTCTGTGACTGTGCTTTTGTATTTAGAATGCTACAGATGGCATCTGGTTTTGCTTCTTGAGTGCATTTAGTAGATTCACTTTTGTTTACTGATGAGACTTCAGGTTGACATTGGGTTCTATGTTGGGCCTACAACTCCACATCCTGAGCAAGGCATCTTTCTTCTTAGACAAGACCATGAAAATAAATCAAATGGAGAAGTGCATTTTATAACAAACACTTATTGATACGGAATGCACGTCGTGTGTTTTGGTGACAGTTGGTAGCCGTGTGGGGCTTTTTTTTAATACGTAATTAACACGGGGGCCTAAGAAATGCTTGGGTTTAGGAGCGCAGGCCCCGTGTGGTCGGAAATACTGGTCATGCTCTCTTAGGAGATGTGTCTGCAAGCAGCTGTCGAGGGACTAAGCCAACTTTTCTCTCTTGTATGTTTTGCTGCTGCATAGCGTCTCAATCAATGGACTGAGAAGTTAGCATTAAATATTTTGAATCCACTTGTTAAATATTTAATCCAATATGGAAGGGTAAATGACGCAATCCTGAATTCAGTTGAGTGTCCGACCCCTCTGCAGTTCATGTTTGGGAAGCACTATAAGGGGTTAGTCATCATTTCTGCATCAGATGAACTTTAACTCCTTCCTTCACCACCAAAAGTATTCAAATTAGCGAGTGATCTATAACATTTTCTTACATAAACATTTTTCCCCCCCTATTTTCCTGGGGCATTTGGAACACTTGGAAACACCTGAATGCTGTGTCTGTTAAAGACCTTACAAATTTATGAATGGTTGATTTAACCAAGTCTAGCATATACGTGTTTTTTTAAGTCTCGTATACAATCCATATTGATGGTTATGAAACCAAGGAGGAACAGGAAAGTGTTTGTGTGCATTAGTGTTTTGTGTATCACTAAAGATTGTGGGTACACATATACAAAGCCTCTATTACATCAGCTCTTCTGGAAATAACATTGAAGTTGAATTTTGACAAATTTCTAAGATATCTTGGGTTTAGATGCTGGTGACTGTATTAAGTCTGTATGGATGCTGGTTTTCACAGGAGGGGTTGTCTTGCTGTAAATTGCCCATGCTAAGGATGTGTTGTGCAGTCATCACTGAGTTCCTTGTTTATCCCAGATCACAGTCTGTCTGATCTATTTTTACTTATTATAAAAATAGTAATGAATGTAAGATTGAAATTCAATTTAGTTTCTATTTGTTTTACAGATGAGCATCTAAATTTTAGCGTTTCCTGGCTTTTCACTGTATCCATAATGCCAAGAGTTTCTGTAATTTTATTTTTTTTAAAAAGCAAGCTTTTTTTTTTTTGCTTTTTGCTTTATCACATGGATCTAGGAGCTGGTGCCTTCAGAATAAACCCACAGCTGTTGTCAGGCTTGCAGTAAGATCATAAGAGCTGGCAATGCTACTCAGTTTGGTTTATTTCAGCCAAAGTCCTACTCAGAAATCTGGAGGGGATATCCCCAGGAAATAACACCTTGAGTTCCCACACTGCCTTCCTTGCCCATTTGTAAAATTGTGGGATACATCTTCCGAATACTAGGCTTTGCTTAACCCACTGAGGCTTTTTTGTTTGTCCTCTGATCTCTTCTCCCCTTTTCTTCCTTTCCCCTCCATTTAAAACCAGTTATCTCTGTGCCGGAAAACACGCCTACCAGGAGCACCAGCACTGCCGAGTTTCAAACCCTTGTTACCCAGCACAGTTTCTGCAGCTTTTGAAGACAGGCAGAGCTTTTTGCCCTTCTCTTTTTTTTTTTTTTTTTTTTCCTCTCTTTCTCACTTATCTTCCCTGTTCTTCAAAACACCTCACCCGTATCTGCAGGAAGCTGGGAGCC
>WEIS01048528.1:0-21446 GCA_013389965.1 Todus mexicanus
GGACCCCACCTCAACATCCAAATGCCACAACCAGTCATAGGGCACAAGGAAACGGAATGAAGCTACCTCAGGGGAAGTTCACATTGGACATTATGAAAAGTTTCTTCACTGAGAGGGTGGTCAGTCATTGGCACAGGCTCCCCAAAGAAGTGGTGATGGCACCAAATCTGTCAGAGTTCAAGGAGCATCTGGATGATGCTCTTAGTCATATGATTTATTTTCGGGTGGTCCTGTGAGGAGGAGGGAGTTGGACTCCATGATTTTTATGAATCCCTTCCAACCTGAAATATTCTATGAATCTATGTGTCTACACCTTATAAACTATTTTCTCACACTGTTTATAGTGAACTTCAGGTTTGTGCCACTATTTTCACTCTTATGGGTTTTTTTTGTTGAAGACCACTTCATTTTCACAGGGGTTTATTTTTATTTCTGCTGCACTCATCTTCCATTGCTGCATATAATGCTTGGATAGTACATTCACCTCAGCCAAATCTGCCTTCCAAATGTCTCTCAAGCCTCTCTTCTATACAACCATGATTCCCATTCCCTTTATGTGGTTTATTGTATATAAATTATATGGGTCCAAACCTGTGTCATAGGCCCAACTATGACCTATATTGCCCTGTATTTTAGGACCTACAAACATATCCATGAAGCAGATGTAGTTTTGTCAGTGATCATTTGTTCACACCCTCACAGTTCAAGTATAGAATAAAAATGATCCTAGAGGTGTTTTTTATGCCTGGTGAATTTGACTTTGTATAGTGTCCTGGTTCCAAACCTGCACAACAATTTTGTATGTGTTTGATACAGAGCTTTAATGAGTTATATAAAAGCCATGTTTTCTCTTGAAGAATTGGAGTTTTGGGTTTGGAACACACCCACAATAAACAAAGACATGGAGGATAAGAAGTTTTGATTTGATAGTGTGTGAGAAATATATACTGTGCTCTTTTCTAGAGCTCTGTTTTGGTTTTCTGTGCTCAGACTGATAGTTAATGCAAGGCCAGTTGTAAACAACTGAATCTGCCCATGAGCATGTAACGAACTAGATCAGAACAGACCGTGAGCATAGCATCAATAGACAAAAAGTCTTATACAGTCTGCTTGACATGGAGTCTAGAGAGAGTAAGCAAACACTTCTGCAATTGGAAGGGTACCTGGGACAACTGGCAATGGATTGCCCTGTCCAGCACATCCGTACAAAGTAGTACAAACAGTTCTGTCACAGATCCTTGTTTCACAATGCTTGTCCCAAGAAAGAGGTCAGCTAAGGCTCTGCTGCCCTTTCCTCTGCCAGGCATTTCATTGTGGAGCTGTCCCTAAACTCTATTGACTCTTGAGTACCTGAGCCTTGGACACCTGAGAGTATAAAAGGCATCTTTTTGTCCAAAAGGATATGAAGTCCAGGTCAGATCACAGACCAAAGACTCTCATCAAATCACAACAACCTGCTCAGACTTCAAGATTTTGTTCCCCTCCTTGTCCCTCCTCTTTTGCCTATAGGAAGGAGCATGTTAATTGTTTTGTATTTGGCCTCATTCCACACTGTGAATCTGGAAGGTGTCTTCCCATGAGGAACAGGAGCAACCTTTCACAGAGATAAATGGTTTTACCGTGAATGATTGCACCTGATGGTCTAACTGAATTTTATTGCAGACCTTGGTGCTGTAGCTATCAATGATGGTTTCTCTCTCAGTTGCTCTGTAGGACTGTTTTTTCCCCAGTACAAACAAAATGAGGTGTCTGGTCAAATTTCTTCAGACAGGAGCTTGTAGCCTACCTGGCATCCTTCTGCAGCAGCACTGTGCCATTTAGAAGAGATGGACATTGTTGCCTGCAGTGCTGCATTGGAGTCTCACAGACTGTGATGAACATTTGTCATTGCTCTTAATTGTTATTGCAATATCCCATATTAGGCTTTGCATTCATTTTAACCTGACATGGGCTCAGCTTTCATTGTACAACTGATGATTTCTTAATGCTCTTTGATCTGGCATAGGTTTATGTGGTCTTCGTGGCATAACATGCAATGATGATATCCCCCAGGCCTGAAACAGGTTGGATGGGAATATTTGACCCAGATTCTGAAAATTATCACTGCGATTGAATGACTTTTAGCCTCATCTACATTCAGAGCCTTTTACTTGCTCCTATACATGCCAAATATCTTACTGCTGAAGCAATACCCAGGCTGCCTCTGATGATGAAGGTGCCTTCATTCTGACTGAGCTCAAATGCAAAAACAATATGTAAGAGAGTTGGAAGCAAGGAGAATACACCAGGCAGGAGTATAGAAGTATCCTTGTGCATGCAGTGGTGGCATTTGCAAAACAAAAATTCTGCTGGATGGAGAACTAACAAGGGATGTGAAAGGCAGTAAAAAAAAAACTTCTTTAGGCAGAACAGCAAAAACAAGACTAAGGAAGTCAGGATGGTTGAGGAGGGTTCCCTGTGATTTGAAAAAGTGACTAATTTTCAGAAAAGGAACGGACAAGAATTCAGGAGGCCACAAGTCTTTGTAGTGACTGAAAAGGTGTAGTGTACTGCTGCAAGGCAATAGGGCTAGTGTTCATTATAATGTGTTAAGAAAAGTACTCAGACTCTGTTAGATATTGCTTGAAGTATCATTTATTGCAGCTAATGTTGAAAGGAAAAAGATAACCGTACATTCCATCTGATGCAGTGAACCTCACGTTGTGCAGCATTGGACTGACTATCAGTCAAAGAATTGTATGAGGTGCAGGTCCCATCCATGGAGGCAGATGTTCACTGTCACTGGCTTTTAGAGTTCTTGCAAGATTTTCTAAAGAAGAAAACAATTCAATTCATTTCTACTGTGAAGCAAAAAGATGTCCATGTGAAAACAAAATGCTTCACTTTGTAAAAAATACAGGTGGTGCAATCACCCATGCCATGTGGGAGTTACCTACAGGTTTATTCCTTCTGATTGGGATGAAAAGTTTACCCTGCAACCTAGGGGTACGTGCAGCACAGCTCAGGATGGGAAGCCATCTTATATGCTCAGCACAGCGTAGGCCTTTGCCTTCTTGTGTCAGCTGTTATGTGGATCACTAACTCCTTTACATGCAGTTGTATTTGAGTTTGGATCACTACAGAAGGCTTCAAAGTAAAGCCTCCTGCGAGCCTTTTGAGACACATGAAAGAATAAAACACGGTGGGAAAAGCCAGCACAGATTTACCAAGGGCAAATCTATTCTGACCAATCTTATCAGATGAAGTGGCTTGTTCTATAAACACAGAGAGAGCAAAGGATATTGTACACTCTGACTTTAGTAAGGCCTTCAGAGTAATCTCCCAGAATATCCTTGTAGTCAAATTGGAGAACTGAGTAAGCAGAAAATATTGTGGGTGGAAGATTAACCAGACTGCCTGGAGCAGCAGCATGACTGCTCCATGAGGATAGTGAGCTGGGCCAAGGGTCATCCCCAGGCTAGGCAGTGCCTTCACCAGCTGGTGCCACACCACAAGATCTGACCACAGGGAGGCAAAATTGAATGCTAGTAACAGATCCATCAACAGCCATGGACACCACAAGCGACAAACCATGACCAGAGTCCATTTACAGAGCCCAAGCTCAGAAAACAGTGAGAGCTGGCCGGTCCCTGTGGGGTGGAAGACTCACTGACCAGTGTCCAGCCCCAGTACCTGAGGAAGGGAAGCAGGGACACTGAAATGGTGGCAGGTTCAACCAAATCTTCAGATCAGAAGGCAATAGAGCAACAGGACAGATCCAAAACCAAGCCAGAAACTTTGAAATCAGGTCCAAGCAGGTCCATAGTGGCAGAGCAGGGCCAAGGTCAAGGCAGGAAACAGTTCACAAGTTGGGATCAAGAGGGCCCGTAGTTGGGCAGGGCAAGGCTGTGTGGAGCTGGAAATTGGTCCTGCTGCCATATCACTAGGGCAGGGGCTGATGGCCCCAGGGGGTAATATGGGGTCCCAGGCTGTGGGCAGAAGTAGGGGAGGCCCCATGAGAGGTCAGGGCAAACAGGAACTGTTATTACCCTCAAGGTGCAGACACAACAGCCTCCCCTCTGAGGAACATGTATCCTCACACCTTACAGAGACCTGGGCTCAGAAAGTATTTGCTTTAGAGTGGCTCTGTGGCTGTGGGGTGTTAGTGGGCTATTTCAGGGGTCATAGAGCCAGGGACCGTGACTTGGAAAGGGACATTGTATGAGAGATTGCAGGTTGAGCAAGGGGGTCATGCAATCCCAATAATCTATACAGGCTGGTTGGGCACAAGCTGAGGGGGGAGGAGAGTCTGACTAGGCATAAGGTGATTCACTCAGGAGCCTGTGTCTGAGTAAAGGGTGAGTGCTATGGGGAGATCAGGAAGTTTTGTGAAGACAAGACCCTGTATGATCAGAGATCAGGTTCCTTGGTGCTCGGCAGAGAGTGCAAGGAGGCTTGAACTCACTGTCAGGGAGCATCAAGGGCCAGCTTCTCCTCAAGGAAAGACAAACCAAGAGGTAAGGGGAATTCCACAACCAGCAGAGCTTTAGCCTCACCAGTCAAAGCTCAGTCCCACAGGACCTGAACAGAGCAGGCTCAGAGATCACGGACAGCTTCAAGAGTCCTAATCATAGGGCAGTGTCATGGCTATGAGGCAGGTCCAAGGAAAATCACATAGTCAATTCAAATGTCAGAGCTAGGCTTAGGATTCAGTGATCACAGGCAGGGCTGAGGTTGTACTAGGAGTCCTTGGCCAAGTATGGACACAGCTATATTTGCACTGGAGACCGAAACACCTCAGATGTAGCACAGAGAGGGACTGAAGGTGCAGGACATAGCTTAGAGCTCCTGAGCTCCTTAGGTGTGGGTAGAGGCTCCAGACATGGCTAGTCAGGGCCGTCATCAGGTTTATTAGTGCACTCAGAGTCCTGTCACCTATTTATGAGTAAAACGGATGGGCATGGAGAAAAGGTTACAAGGCTTAGGTCTGAGATCCATCAGGAGGCAGGCCTGGGGACTGGCACCTACAGTGTATTTCAGGCAGGAACTGGAGTGCCAAGACTCAGCTGAAATGGGGTTCTGCTGTGGGCAACACTCTTAGCCTGGGGAGTGTCACATAATTTCTTGCTAATTAAGATAAAATTTTTGTTGTCGATTCCCATATTGACAAAAAAACAATGTAACAAACTATAAAATAGACACTTAAACTTGATCCTGCTTCCCTTCAGTCCAAAACCTCTGCTTCCTCTTTCTTTTTACACCCAGTGATTCCAAATCCATTTGGTGAAGTAACAAGCAATGCAAAGGATTAGGGTTGGTGTACAACTGTCTCTATCTGCCAGTTGTTGCTGCTTACTTTTTTCCTGTGCTCTAGTATGCTCCCTGGCCTGGAGTTACACAGGGATGTCCTTGCTCCAGTGTAAGTCACTTGCGGGCTCCAGTCCCTCTGGAGTGTCGCTACCCTGGCATAGGTTGGCTGTGGCTGTGGTCTCTCAGAAGTGCCTCATCAGGCACGGAGCACCTCCTCCCAAGAGTGTGCTTTCAACTGTGCTCTTAGTAACATATCATTCAGTGTGTCTCCTCTGTTTTGTTTCTTTGAACATATCTTTGATTTTTCATGTTCCACCATTTCTAAATTACACTTGAGCAGAGATGCCATATTCTCCTCTGACTATCTGGAGATTTTGGCATAAAATGAGTTATTTTCACTCATTACACACCCAGCTGCAACTAGCTGTGGCTGGGTGAGGACAATTCATGTCCTTTCACAAAGACCAGAACTAGTATCAAAATGGTGCCAGTGCCCAACACAGGCACCTGGGCCCACGCACAGAGGGTGTGGGGGAAAGCTTCTGCTGAGATTAGTCACGCCACCAGGGTCTTAATATTGACTGCTTTCTGGCCTGAGACTTCAATAGCTCGTAGTATTTTCTGTATATTGGTTACCTCTCAATGAATTTCTCTTCCATGGTTTTGTCCAGTCTCCCTTGAAAATCATGTAAAATTTTATCATATCCAACATCCTTTGACCATGAGACCTATCATTCAGCTGTTTGTTGTCAGCTACCTCGATGTGGGTTTTTTTAAACTGCTTTCTACTAACTTCTTTTAATACCCTTAAGTTCCAATGTCAGAAGAGATACTGAATAATCAATCTCTGTCATTGCCTCCATATCATCCAGGATTTCAGACTGCCCTCAGGACAACTTGGCTCCTGAGTTGGTAGACAGGGATGGGGAGCAAAACATCCCTCCTGTAATTCAAGAGGAAGTAGTTAGTGACCTGCTGTGCCACTTAGACCCTAACAAGTCAATGGATGCTGATGGAATTCATCCTAGGGTGCTCAGGGAGCTGGCGCAAGAGCTGGCTAAGCCACTCTCCATCATTTATCACCAGTCCTGGTTAACAGGGGAGGTCCCGGGTGACTGGAAGTTGGCCAATGTGACGCCTATCCACAAGAAGTGCCGAAAGGAGGATCCGGGGAACTACAGGCCTGTCAGCCTGACCTCAGTGCCTGGCAAGGTTATGGAGCAGATCATCCTGAGTGCCATTGAGCAGCATGTGCAAGAAAACCAGGGGATCAGGCCCAGGCAACATGGGTTTAGGAAAGGAAGATCCTGCCTAACCAACCTAATCTCCTTCTACGACTGGATGGCCCGCCTGGTAGACAAAGGGAAGGCTGTAGATGTGGTCTACCTAGATTTCTGCAAAGCCTTTGACACAGTCTCCCACAGCATCGTCCTGAAAAAGCTGGCAGCCCATGGCTTGGACAAGTGTACCCTTCGCTGGGTTAGAAACTGGCTGGATAACCGGGCGCAGAGCGTGGTTGTGAATGGTGCAGCATCCAGTTGGTGTCCAGTGACCAGTGGTGTCCCCCAGGGATCAGNGACCTTATCACTCTCTACAACTACCTGAAGGGAAGTTGTAGACAGGAGGGGGATGGGCTCTTCTCTCAGGCAGTTTGTGACAGGATGAGAGGGCACAGCCTGAAGCTGCACCAGGGGAGGTTTAGGTTGGATATTCGGAGGCACTTCCTCACAGAAAGTGTTTTAAAACACTGGAATGGGCTACCCCGCGAGGTGGTGGAGTCACCATCCCTGGAGGTGTTCAAAAAAAGACTGAATGCCACACTCAGTGGCAGGGTTTAGCTGAGTGGTGGTGTTAAGTCATAGGCTGGACTCGATGATCTAAGAGGTCTTTTCCAGCCTTAATTATTCTATGATTCTATTCTGTGAAATATCTGTTCTTGAGAACATGATCTATCCCTCTCATAGAAGTTTGGCTGTCTGTGTTCAGGCATATCTGAAAGCAACTGCCCAGCCTTGAAACAGAGCACCCTTTGTGACAGAGCTGTGAGGTGCCTCCCTGGGGGTCTACGACTCCCTCACATGAGAGAAGAATTTAAGCTGAGTGTCTTGATTGTACTTCTTGCCTGTGCCTGGCTGAGATGAACCTTGTAATGCACCACTGCAGTTGTTCTTTTTGGGCACTAGTAAGAAACTGATTAAAATACAATTTATGTGAGATAGTAGGAGAGGAAAAAAGGAGATAGCACAGGTAATTTCATGTCCCTCCACCCCAAACTGTGCAGCATTGGATAGATCTTTATTCAGGGCTCAGCACATTGTGCGTATCTTATGCATGTAGAGGTTCACTGGCAGTGTGATGCTTACAGCTTCTATAGTTATATTCTTAGAAGTAAGCAACTCTGTTTATCATATTTACTGCCGAAGAAAAATATATAGAAACATGCTGCTTCACTTCAAGATAGAGACAAGATTGTGATGGCAGAAACATCACCAAGCACCAGTTCAGAACCATCTACAAGCTCTTCCATTATGATTAGCAGACAAAGTTTATCCCAGAGTCACATGGTATGTTCAGCACAGTATAGGCCTGGAGGCCAAGCAATATGTGTAGCACAACACTACACAGTACAAGACTGTGCATGGCCAAGGTCAAGTTTTATGTGGGCCACTAATGCCTCAATGTACAACAGTTTTCAGGTTAGGACCACTAGAGATCCTGATGTGTGAACTTAAACTCCAGGCTTGACATTTTACCTGCCTCATTGTTACTGACTTGTCTGGGAATCATTGGACTGTACTGCTAGTATTTGGAACTGTAGCATTGAACACCTTATCGGGAAGGCCTCTGCCCTGTTGGTCTTGCTGTCAACTGCTGCCCTGGGTCCTACTGCCTTGCTAAGTAGCCTTACCCTTTCCAATCCTTGACAATCCTCTCTCTGCTATCTGTTTTACAGATTGAAAAATCTTAGCTCACTAGGCAGAAGAAAAAGAAAACTGAACCACTGATCCATGTCAAAGCACTTCCTGCAGATCTGTAGCTTTCAGGTTGATTCTCCATGATATGTTTTCTTAAACAACATTTGGGAGCCCAGGACAGCTTTTCCCCTGGAATCCAGGAGGTTATCTGAATGCGCTTCCTCTATTGACTGTGATTAGAGCATACCGTCTGCAAAGTCGTGTGCCTTCAGCCATGGAATTGGGTTTCTTAGGAGAAAGTAGGACTTTCTTGCAAGTCAAATGTGCAGAGAAGTTTGTAATGGTCTCAGACAATTATATTCCCTAAAGGGTTGAGAAGATATGTCAGCTCAAACCCTTCTCCAAATGACAGAAGCAAAGGCACACAGAGCACTTTTCATGTTGTCCTATACACTATTGAAAAGAATGTGGTTACATGTGGCTGTTTTCGTTCCATAGACCTGTAGAAGTATTGTGCATCCAAAATAACACAGCACACAGTGAAAATGGAGTGTAGCAGATGGACTGAAGACGGACCGATGCTGCTAGGGAGCAAAAAGAGCTTTTGGGCTATTCCTAGACTAGGATTCGTGTTTTAAAACTCTTGCTGGACTTCAGAGCTCAGAAGCAGCAGGCAGTGTTTGTTACCCTCATGAAATCTATTCCCTCATCCCTTTGTAACACCCTCCATGCTGTGTTTAACAGAATTGCTTCCCAAGGCATCTACTGCAGCCACATTTACCATGGCAGTGCCTTTAGAGCAGGTTCTGACAGTCCAGACCATCATCGCACAGGAACAGTTCTGGGCCCAGCGGTCAATAACAGGGGTATAGATTTTATTTAACTTTGCTGAATCTGCACTTTTACCACTCATTTTAGCCTCCATGGAGGATGTTTTCTCTTTCAAAAACCAAATACCTCTATGCCTTCTACAATATTTGACTGTGATATTATTTTTTTAACTCAGGACACAGACACTTCAAAATGTCTCTGGACTTTCACCAAGCAATCTTTCTTTTTTTTTTTTTTTTTTAAACTACTGTATATCCATCAGAATCATTGGCGTGAACAAAAATTAAAATAAGAACAAAATGGAACCTACATTAAACTCCTAAACCTAGTTTTCAACAGATGTCTGTCTTTCCAAACACTGATAGACAGTCTCACTTTGTGTCACTCAGTGACACCTAATGCCCAATTTAAAGCAATTCAAATAGTCCTGTTTCACAGTGAGGACACCAGGTGGACTCTGTGCCTTGAAAACCTCTCTCATGTGTAGCTTGAGGAAGCCATTTTATCATTTCAGCCTTGATTTTCCCCATTTTTTTGCTTTTAAATAATCATCAAACAAAGGTATAATTAAACAAGAGAATAACTAACATTTTTCTTCATGTTATGTAATAAGTAATTCCATAGTAAATGTTGATAGCTTTGTTGTCATTGTGCCTAGAAAGTGCAGAGTGACAGACAAGCTTATTTCAGTTTGATAACAGCTTTAATACTTGTTTGATATCCTTACACACTCTGCTTCTTAGGACAGTGTTTTACAAACCCTGCTTTTTTATTGCTATTATTTTAATTTTTATTAACAACAAAGCTCTGTTGACTGCTTTTGACTATAAGAGAAATAGAAAATAATGTAAATGGTAAATCTTTAAATGTCGTATTTCTTGAAATAATTTTTTGCTTGAATATCTGTGTTAGCCATAGCTAGTCATTTCTGACTGTCTTAGGAATACCTATATTTGTAGTTCTCCTTTAGACTATGAAAATCTGCTTCCCTGCTGCTAGCATCATCATTTCAAGTAATATTTAATGCTGACTTAGTAAATGGTTGAGGCAGATCCAAATACTGCAATGTGTCTCTTTTTTTAGGACACATACTGTAATTTACAATTCTGCGTGTGTATTCCAGCAGAAGGATGATTAGTTCAGTCATCAGTTAACACTAATAATTTTTTTCATTGACTAAATTGTAATCTAAAGAACCTTCCCTCTAAAGATTTTGAAACAGGAAATAATATCTATGGAGGACTATTACATATAGAGGCAATAAGAATGATTTCCTTATATGATTCTTGTGGGTATTAGGGAACTGAATCAGTCCACCTTTTAAGACAAATACTTCTGGGGTTTTTGTGTGATTTTTTTCCAAAGTTATATCTTTTAGGCATCACCTTGATATATTTGCTGAGGACACTTAGAGGAAATCTTTTAAGATTATCTGTAAATGCAATCACAAATTCAAAAAAAATTAGAAAATTAGTTAGTTGATATGCCATATGGAGATAAGCTCAAGGTAAGATCAGTAGATTTTGCCTTACTTAATTAAATACTCAAAATTAAAAAACAAAATCTTCAACTATTTAGTGATGTCATATATGGGTCCATTCTGGTTTTGAAAATAGGATCTAAATCCTAGCCTAAACCACTTTTGTCAATAATCACTAACCATTATATGTTTTGAGTTTTGTGGTGCAATATCCCTGAATAGGTAATGATGTGTTTAGTTTGCAATGCTTTTATTAGAACAAATAGAAGGACCAGCAATTAACATTCACTAAATCAATGATGTGTCACTGGAAAGAAGATGAGAAATTAATCAGAAAGATGTTGTATTTGGAGATTATTATTTATGAAGAAAGAGTAGAGTTTCTTTATGCTCCCTCAGAACAAGGAGCACAAAGAAACACAAATGAATTCCTGGAAGAATAATGCTTTGATAAAGTTAAGAATTTCATCTGTAAATTGTCCAGGCATCAATTCAAGGATGGTTGCCCAGCAAGTTCAACAGAAAGGAACAGGACTGTTTTGAATGCTATATTTCACAGAACTTATATGGAGAAACTAGATTCTCAACATCATGGCAGGATTTCTCACAAAAATCAAAACACTGGCCCCATCTTTCAAGTTACTCAAGGGTGATGGCAAATATTCCTAAGCTATGTCCTGAAATTCTCACTCAATCATGGATAGAAGTCCTGGATATTAGCTGCATAAGCAGAAATACCTGCACCTAAAGATCTGTAATATGTTAGATTAGGCTTTCCACTTGGAGAAAATACCACACTAATATGTGCTAATATGGAAATAGACAGAATTAATGAGAGAATCCCTGCATAGGCACCAGGCAATGACCTGAATAGCAGAATTTTATCCACAATGATCTCCTCCAGACTGGAGATCTCAAAGTCCATATTTCAGGAACAAAAACATGGATTTGTCAGTAGGATGCTACTGGGGAATGAGATGAACACAGCCCATGGCCTTCTATGTAGTGGGCTCCCAAAAACTTGGAGTTATGCCTGCACCTTGTTCCTCAAGTGAAAATCATTTGGCCTCTTCCTGGCTCATTGGTGCTTCTATTCTCAGTTGGCTTAGTCTTTATTCAGCTCAAGCAGTCTTGAAACCAGTATGAGAAGGGAAAGGAGTAAACATGCTTACTGCTGTTTCCATCTACAGGTATGTCTTGGTTATGGAAGCTTCCTAAACGGGCATTTCTTAGATTAGGCTTTTCACTTGGAGAAAATACTGAAGAGACAAGATTACACTACAATGTTACAGTAAAGGGAGTCTGTTTCTGAGGGGAAGGCAAACATTATTTCATTCTCTTTCTTTTTTTAGGGGGAACAATATCTACCAAAGAAGAGGATGATGTTGGTTGGGTTGTGTTTGGTTAAGAAAAGGAAAGGGTGGTCAGCCCTGAACTCTTCATACTCAGGGGAATGTTTGATGTCTCCCGCCACTCCTGCTGAGGCTGCCATCTCAGTGCCCTCTTCTCTGACTTCCATGTACACCTTGTGGATGGCCTCCGATATCTTCAGGCCCTCTGCTGAAGAGATGCCAGAGAGATTGGCCGAAGGGCTGAACAGGTCAGTCAAACCCAAGGTCATTAAGACAGATGTGAGGTTATATTTTTCCTCAATCTTCATGCGTGGGAGGTACACTTTGACTCTCTTCTTTACCATTACATTAGGACTGGTCCACTCCGTAAGTTTTTCAAAGTTGATTTTGTTCTCAAGCTGCAAAGAGAGGCAGGGAATGAAATGCCTGGGATGCAAAATACAACCTCTTCAAGGCTATCATTAAAAATACCCAAACCAGAATGGTTCCTGAAGCATATCCTATCATCATGCTTCTTGTAGTTTATTATTTGCCTTTCCAATACTGCCTGTGTTGCTGTCCTTCTATTCAGTTCCTTATCCACATGACATATCCTTTTCTGTCCAACTAACCCAGCAGTTTCACAGTCTAGCAAATTAGTCAGCTAGTGAATGAGATTGCAAAAAGTCTGTGAAAATTTACCTACAGTTGATAACTAACAAATGCAAACTCTTCTACATCCTTAATCGATCTACTTTAAAACATAATTACAAAAAACTTATGAAATAAGAATAATTAGTTATATAATGCAAACCGTATAAATTTTTGCTTTTCTTGAGTACAGATAGGTAATTTAGTAACACCTTGATAACTTTACTTTAAATGATTGACATCAGAATTCTGGTTGTTACATCTTTCAGAGACCCTGCATGAAGGTAATCTAGTCCACCTGACTGAAGAACGTTAACGTTTTGAGTTTTGTTTCTCCCTTGTATCTGTCCATTTTTATTTCCTTTTTGCAATTAACATCCTGCATTCACTCAGTTGTTTAGCTTCATTTTCTTCCAAGACCAAGAAAAAGTTTCATTTAATTTTAAAAAGCTAGTAGATAACAGAAAATGTGTTTTTGTCTCACTGCACACTGGTCTCACTTCCCTCTCTTTCTCNCATATTTTTACTAGTTTTCAAGCATCTGGCAAAAAATGACTCCACCTGTCATAAAGCAGTTCTAATGTTTTCTTTTAGTTTCACTTAGACCTGTTTTCTTTGTTGTATGTTTAATTTCCAACTCTCTTCCATGCATTTCTTTTCCATCTTTGTATTTATGACCCTCTGAAGCTAGTTTAGCTTGGTTGGCCTCACCATTTCAAAATAAAAACCATTTTATTAAAAGAACATACTTTGTCTGACTTTGTTTTTCATTCTATGATGACATAATCAGAACAATTTTTGAAAGCAGCCCATTTACGATGTTTAATGAGGATTTTGTTAAAAAATAATCATTAGCGATTTCCACAAAGAGTGATTCTCATAAATTTTAGCAGCATTTCCTCAACAGTTTGGGCGCACAGGGAAGGGGGAAGGGTGGAAATTACCTCTCAATGAAATAAAAACCCCCCACAACCCACTATTCTTCAGGGTTACAGCAACACTATGCTCCTTTACCCTTGTTTTATTAGACAGAGTCCAGGGCTCTCCTAAGAAGCCAATCTATACCTGAGCACCTGACAGCACCTGGGGGTGGTGGGTGGGTGGGTGATCCCCTGCCTGCCCAGCACAGCCAGGCTGTGAGTATCTGGCATGTACATGGACAATAAGAGTTTAGGTGGCAGACAAGTCCCACTGAAGTAATAACTCTTCTGCTTCCCTTGCCAGGGCCATACCTGTTCCAGGTCAGATACATCTTCAGGCAACAGCACCAGCATGCTCAGCTCTCCACTGGTATATGGAAGCTCCAGAATCTTAATTTTCTCCGAAGCCACTGCTGCCACTTTGAAGGTACTGTTCTGACACATCATTTGCACAGGTCTGATTTCTTGCTGCAAAAACAGAAAAGTGAGATAATGTACAAGGCCTTTGAAAGGGACAGGACTCAATCTTCAAGCTTGTTGCCTTTGAAGAATAGTGCTGTCTCCACTTTCTTCTCTTGCCTGCTGATGTGCCTCAGAAGCCTACAGACATAGCTTTTTCAAAACTGAAATTGAGGGGTCCAGCTAAATCACCTAGCCAATGACCACAGCATGTTGTCATGTGCACGTGTATAATAATATGCATATGTTGTATCCAAACTGCTAGTTGTGCAAACTAACAGCCCGCCTTCCCAGCCAGAACCTGTGTCTGTGCTGCACTACCTTTGTCTTTCTGAAGGCCACTTCCCGAGTGTCTTCTTCTTTAAATGGCATCTTCCATATTCCTTTGAAGTAAACAGCATTCACAAGGACCAGTGCAGTATTGAAATCAATAGAGCCTGATTGAAGGAAATCTTGCATTTGTCCTTTAAGGAAGAAGCAAGGCAGAGAGTGTTAAGTTTCATAGAGTAGAGTTGCATTTTAGAGGTGTATTGACATTCTGCTACTTGACTTGACTTCCTCTTGTTCAGGGGAATTCATGTTCATGAGGATAATTTAATGCAGAACTACTGGGACGTGGCCAGACATTTCTGCAAGAAGAGAGGTAGGTTCAAGAGTGTCGTACATCCCCAGGAATATTTGTAACCAGTGCTTGAAAAAGGATTTACATAGAAAAGAAGGAACAAAAGAAAGAAGCAGTAATACTGATTTTCTGGTTTTCACTGTGCTTCCTTCCCACACCAGTCTTGTTTTAACTCTCACCTCAGCACAATAAAGTTTCATGAACTTCTGAATCAGTCCTTTCCCACCATCTACCCAGTACAAGTATTACTTCATCTGCTGGAAGTCCCCACCTTATACATCGTACACATCCTTATAAAATTATTCCAATATTCTAGAGAGGATGAGACTAGTCTTGTGTGTGTCTCCAGACACAAAAAACATGCATATAATACGTGGGTATCCTGGCACCTCTGCCTTTGCCAGATACATTTAAAACACACTGTCACTGCCACACAAGCACAATAGAGACATCACCTGCCACAGGAAACATCAACTAATGGGAATAGGAGGATGAACTTTCTCCTCTTACACTTTCCAGAAATTGTTCATATATAGTTACAAGAAGGAGGTATATTTCAAAATCTTGTCTGACCTTACCATTTGTTTGATCTTCCACCCAGGAATTAATGACCTGCCTGGCTTGATCTGATGCTGTTTTGAAGTTGACCATTTCTAGACTTGCTCTATACAGTTTCTTCACACATTTTAAGTAGATCTGTAAAGACAGCAACTGTAGCTACCAAACTAGTAATTCTTTAAAAACAGTATGAAGATGAAATAAAATATGGTCAAAAGAACTTTTATAGTGATGCCATGGTTAGGCTTTTCTCATTGCTTTCTTCATGCAAGAACCTACTAAAAATGGGCCAGAAAAACTAGCCCGATCCATTACTTGTTCGTAACTGACATTCCTATTACTTGGCCAATTAAGACTATCTATTAGAAATGTTCAAATATTTTCTTGAAGAAAGCCTGCTCCAAAAACACTGTTTCATGTTCATTTCAGAGTGTTTTATTATCATTATGTCCACTCCTTTTAAAAAAAAAAAACATTTTGCCCTACTTTTAAAAAGTAAGTTTATTTGATTTAGAGTATTTGCATCCTTTGTTTTGAAAATGCAAAATGAAAGATTTTGACACTTCCAAAAGTTGCTTTTGAGGTGAGGTTTTCAAGTAAAGTGTGATGAAGTCAAATTACTTCCTGAAAAAAAAACCCAAATGAACAACCTATTAAGATAAAAAGACTTAGGAGGAGCATGCAGGGAGTGGGGAATCATATTACCAAACAGGTTTTTTTATTACTCTATACATTTTTTATAAGGCCATCTTTTTGCCTGTAATTGCCTTCCATTCAGGCTACTGTCAGGGTTGTGGCAAAGAGAAAAACTGTGGAAGTCCACAACCAGTGAGGACCACTGGATTAACAGATCACCTGCTATGGCCAATACTCCTGGATTACAGGTTTATACAGGGTTTTGTAAGAAATCACTCTAATGTACAACTCACCGGTAGGATTGGACATGTCTTTTCAGTGTAGAGTCTGTTGGCAATGTGGAGTGAATAATTGGCTTTTGGTGCAGCAATATCAGAGAGAAGTTCTTTCAACAGTATGTGGATATTCACAGACTTGCCACACTAAATTGTTGATAAGAACATAAAAAGGTATAGCTGTTAACTTATTTTACTAGAAAGGGAATTATTGACAAGGTACAAATAACACGGGACATTTGTAAATGAACACGTACTGCAGTCTAATAGCTCCAGGGAAAGAATGTTCAATATAAGCAATTACTGATGTACAATTAATTCATAGCATATGATGATACTCATTCTAGATGATAACAAGAAGAAAACCTTAGTAATGAATCTGAAACTGTATGGCTCAGGAGTGAGGTGAAAAAAGAAAAATTCAGATGTCGATGATTGTAATAACCATGTCGTCATATAGAGCCTCTAGTTCCCAGCTTCTGCTTGCATTTTGTGGCAGTTTTTTCCTGAAGCTGCGGATGAGAGAAGAGTGCTAGACGGCAGGGCAGTCAGGAAGTGTCTTGTAATATAGTGAAAAAATGGATCAACTCTCTAATGTCCCAAGAATAGTGTTCCAGGTGACACAAGCTATGAGCATTTACAAAAAATGCACAATGATTAACAGTGGCTGGGACTACATTTTATGAGAAAGGACAATTGTGTTATTGTGTTGAACAGCTTCTTTCAGAATACTTAACCAGACAGTTAAACTAGAGCCAGTGCTCTAGCTGATATTACCTCAATTTTTATTAACTAAGATAAATAAATAATCAAACAAAAAGTCTTGTTCTTTGCAAGTCCCGTCTCACACTTCAGGAGCATGACGGAGACAGGTCAGGGAACATGGTTTGTTTTATCTTTACAGAGGCAGCAGATTAGCATGGAGGAAAGCACACAGACTGTATCAAGGTACTGGGATCCCTCATGATGCTCTTGGGGTAGCAGTGGGAATCAGAGATTGGTAAAGTCCCTGTAGCTTTTGGGAGAGTGTGGTTACTTTCCAGCCTTTGAGGCTTCTGGGATCTTTTCTGCTTGCCTCATTTAGGAGTCTTAGCTGCAAATCTGACTGCTGCGCCCTGGCTCCAGGGGCCGAGCACAGCTTGCAGGTGTGCAGATGCTCATCTACAGAAGAAGGTAGCCTGGTGCCCAAAGCATTGTATCCTGTCCTGTCACTTTTTCTAGTGCTTGTTTTCTTTTTCTGGTTTTGTTTGTTTGTTTGCTTGCTCGTTTTTGTGTGTGTGTGTGTTGTTTATTTGGGGTTTTAACTTAAATCTGTTAAATTAAGGACACAAGCAAAGGCTTGGAAAGGTGTTGAAGCATAGTAAGAACAGTCTGTTTCCAGGAGACAAAAAAGAAAGATAAATAAATGTACCTTAGGTTTCTGTACCTTGTTCTGAATAGTTCCTCCAAGTCCTGCAATTTTGTCAAAGTGAAGAACCTGCAATTGAAAATAGCAATAGTAAAAATTAAGTTCATAAAGTGTACTGAGAGTCGCTGATCTGGAGGTTGAAACTAGACTTAGACTAACCAGGCCTGATAAGCACATAGATGAACTGAGAAATTTCATGTGAGTTTTAAATAATTTTTTTTAAACTGCATGTGTCACACTGAGAATACATATGATGCATAGCTTAGATCACTTTTTTTTTCATTTAATAGCATTCAGTTTATAAACCAGCTACAAACTTACTGTGCTGCATTTATAACTGTGACTCTTGTTTTTTGAATATTTCCTCTTTTGTATATTATAGGCTGTCCTTTCCACCTGGAAGGAATCAGGTGTGTGAGATAATATAAACTGAAGCAAGAGATGCACCTTAACCATTCTTCAAGACTACTCTCTTTCTTAATGGAAACCAAAGGTAATTCTTGCCCTTTATAGGGGAAAGCAACAGTAAGGGAAATTCAGCTCCAGATCCAAACCTCACAGTTTGGAATGACATTCTTTTTCTAGACAGGTTGGAATCCTGTGCCAAATGTGGCTGCAACTTTCTGCCCTTAGCTGAAGAGAATCCCAAAGATGTACATGCACTGTGTTGAATGGGATCAAAAGGAGTTTGTCTATTTACGTAACTTACCTTCTCCATCTGATACCCTGTATTACCTCTTGCTCCCAGATAAACCATGGCCAAGGCTGCAATGATGCTCAAGGGAGAATAGAAGATATTGTCATTGGCATGGTGGGCTTTCAGCTCCTTGAATACATCAAAAGAAAATTCTGCATTTGCTGCACTGAAGGATCCCATTATGAAATCAGTGTTGTCTGCAGCAAATAGAAATAAGATGTCATAGGAAACTGCTGGTTCATTGCTTAGTTCGTTGATGGCTTTATGATACTGAACTAATAAATGATGTGAACCATATAAATTATGTGACTGTTAGAAACACTGTAACTCCTGACTTTCAGAATGTATGTTTGATTTCTCTCAGAAAGACAGTAGCTTATTATCAAGATAATATCTTGTACTTGCCTTTTAGGAAATAGTTTCATCCATGCTTCAATATGATAAATATAACACTAAATGAATGAGTTTCCCTATGGCCATCCAGAGGACTCTGAATGATGTTTGAAACAATACAAACTTAATATTTCATTTCTTCTTTGGTTATTCTGGACCACTCTGGATCTTTAAATCAAATATAGTCAACCCACTATATTCTTAGTGCACTTCTTACTATTGCTTAGTACAACCAGACACAAATTCAGAGATTTCTTTCCTGTAGTTTAAAGGAATAACAGGAGTAAGCTGCTCTGTAGACGCAGCCAGATACTTAGATGCCAGCTGTACATTTAGGTAGGTTCTTTCTGGTAGTCCCATTTCAGGCATTTAATCTCTGTTGACCTTTTTTTGTTGAGAAAAAAGCACAAACATATATATCATAAATATGGCATTTAGTAGTACAGCTTGAAACAGCATAGAGCTGCATTCATTCAGTCAGGTGCAAATGAATGTAGCATGTAAAGGATATTCATTGAAACATACAGTCATTCTCTTTTAAAATATGAAGCCAAGGAAGTTGCATACTGTTCTTGTACCTCTAAAACAGTTAAAGTTGGAGGAATAGCAACATATCCATAGTTGCGAGTAGATGTGGTTGATTACGTGACCCGAAAGGCATCTGGTGCTAATGATTGTGGAACCACAGACTCTATGACCCACCATACTGTCCCTCCCCTGTCTTCTTCAGACAGTGAGACTTGAAAACAAGAAATAAATTTATTCCTGAAATAATTATTAAAACTGTAAAAACCCCCGACGTTTAATGTGTCACCAGGTTTTCAATGAAAATAAAGTATTTCTACTCAAAATTATGGTACATAAGCACTCATATTTTGCACACCTATAAGTATTTGACAGTCAAACAGTATAAGATATATTGATAAGGTAACGTAAAATTGCTGTATATGCTGTCTTTCTATATAACCATCTTATACTTAACGTTCTTAAACATAACATCACTTTTCCCCCCCCCATATTAAAGAAAACAAATTAGAAATTATATTTTACTTGGAGAAATACTTACCCCACAAACTGGAAGAGGCATGTAATAATCCAGCTTGCCAGCTAAACCTAAACAGATTCTTTGAGCTCTTGGTGATATATATTGTACCATTTGAGACACTCCCACAGTTTGCCTTCAAGGAGTCATCTTTTGAGCCGCTACGTTTTATCATGATCTTTTGATTCATTGCACTTTGAAACATTGAGTATACCAATGTTTGACTGGTACTCTATCTGCAGCAAGACAACTTTTATTTATTGAAATAAAACCTAATTTTAAAAATTATTTATTTAAGTTTTTGCTGTAGCTTATAAGGCTATACCAAAGCAACTGGAGTTCAAGTCTAAAACTATATTTCAAGCGGTTCTTTTGAATTTACACATTCATATGATTGGTCCATATTAGGTGACAAGCACCAAATGAAAAACAAATGCCAAAAGTGAGGAAAAACACTATTCCAACTACATACAGTTAAACACAATGCATTTTTAATAAACCGAGCTGTAACATCAGAACAGGTGATTCTAACAGTCAAATGAAGCTAGAGATCCCAAAATACTACAGGAAAATAAGACCTTGCCATAGTGCAGTGATCTGGGAGTGAGCAAACAGTTCCCACTGCAGTCCATCATAAGTGAGCATTCACGGATATACCTGAGGAAAGAGTCTTGTATTACCAGAGAGTGTAAAGAGGTACACCAGTCCCTGAAAATCTAGAAGAAGTTCTTCTCACCTATGAGGCACTGTAAGAACACATTACTCCTACAAAGTGTGAAGAAAGTAGTGAATACTGGGCTAGCCGCTAAAGGTCTGATATATATGCAACAGCTTGTTACAACATCTATGCACTGGAACAGAGGGAAGTTCCTCATGGAGAGTGACCATCTGATGTTACCAAAAAAATGCAATTCCAAGCAAAGCCAGCTGTGGCATGGTCTTTCTATTCAGAGCATTTTGAAATGGATTTTTTTCGATCTAAGAGCAAACCTAAAACTTTCTGCTTATTTTTCAAGACCAAAACAGTACTGAAATATATTTTGGTCCACCAAAATGCAGAAGTACTCAAAGTCACGTTAGAGGGACCCTTGAGCAACCTGGTCTAACGGAAGGTATCCCTGCCCATGGCAGGGGAGTTGGAACTAGATGATCTCTAAGCTCCCTTCCAACTCAAACCATTCTATGATACAGTGTATGACATGACATGACATGCATGTTCCTGGAGTCCAAGGATTGGTGTGGTTTATAGCTCATACTCATCAAAAGTACAGACAAATCTATTTCTGCACCTAGGTGAGACAAACATTTTTTACCGGAGGTCAAACTATAGGATCTATATCATACATGTGAAGGAGGGGAGAAAAGGTTTAAGTACAAAGAATGGTTTGCTAAAATCTCATTTTAATGAAAATATTCAGAGCAGCAGTGTTGAGATGAATTAGGCATGACAAAGACTTGAGAAGTAGTCAGGAATTACATGTTTGCAGGCCTGTAAGTCAGATTCCAGAGTATTCAGATATTCAGAAATGGATTTTACCACACATTAGGGTTTGAAGGATGATTGAGGATCAGCTTTTAATTTGCATTCTCTGCAGGTCATGGCAACAAGACCCATGTACATGCACAGGGCATTCTCATAAATCTTTCATACCTACCTTTTTACTATGGCAGTTGAATAAACTACAGAATCTGTCTGAAAGAACATTCATGGTCTGTTAGACAATCATAATGCACAATATCAAATATGATTCAATTTCAAGAAGCCATTACTCTTTATTGAATAATAGACTCGATGAGCAGTAAAGAAACAAATCTGGCATGAGGTGGATAATAGAAATCTCACATCTGTACATACTGAGTCACAGAGCATACAGCGCTCTGTGAAAGGGAAAGAGAGATACTTCACCATTAACTGTGTTTTGTTTTGCTGAAATGTAGA
>WEIS01048532.1:0-31490 GCA_013389965.1 Todus mexicanus
AGAGGAAGCGGGAGGACTTTGGGGAAAAATGGAACTTTTTTCTTCTTCTTCTGTAGATAGGTACAAATAGAGGTTGCCTTGAGGTGCTTGAGTACAGCCTTGAATTGTCTTTAGCCCCAACCTAAAGCCATCACGGTTTAAACTAAAAAGAAGGGTTAAAAACAGGGGGAAAAGGAGTGAGAGAGCCTTGAAACATCTATTTAGTCTGAACTGACTTAAATCGACTATTTGCAAGAGCCAGTGGGAGCAGAAACTGGGACAGATGCTGAGTATTGTGGATTCTGTTGGAGACAGGACCTAGCTAACATCCCTCACCAATTCCAAAGTGCAGGTCTGTATGAGTGTAGCTTTCATATCTGTACGCATGGGAATGTTGGAAGCCTTGAGGATTAGGACACAAAAGGATTACAGAGTCTGAAAACAACCTGCGCATTTAGCAGAGAAGACAAGATGGTGATGAAGACATGGAGACTGGACATATGAGGGGTCATTTTCCATCAGTGCCACATCTTGCCTAGCACAGAGCAAACCATTTTACCTCTTTTCTTCATTTTGAATGCTTCTGTGCAACTCTCTCAACCTTTACCTGTCTGATGCATTTACAGTATGATATTTTCAGTCCACAAGCACTAGTCCACTTGACAGAGGCTCCATTCTCCCCTAGGTATGTGTGTACCATTGGACCATAAATCAGGTGCTCTGATCATCATCCATCATGTTCTACGTGACCAGAGGCATCCGGTCTCCAAGGACAAAACAGGGCACATGATGTCTGACGCATTATTGATCGAATGAAATTTCATTCTCTATCTTTCTGGGAATTGGTCATAATTCTATTTTGATTGCTATTTGTCAATTGAAATTATGAACTAATAATTTCTGGTCTAAGGGTCTGTCTTACAGACTGTTCATCCATATGATATTTAACATGAGATTTACATGATTTTTCTTTTTCTTTGGCTGATGTAGTAAACCAGTTAGGATCAAGTGACTTTTTGAAAAACAAAATTATTCCTTATTAGTCAAATATTACCTTCTAGATGAAATACACACAGGTCAGGAGATAGGAATAAAATTTATAGCCGCAACAGCATAAATCACAGCCCAGGCTCCTGCAGCTATGCTCATGTTCATAAGCAATACATTTATTGCAATTGCAAAGTTTTCATGGGTGATTTCAGACACAATAGGTGCCTGTGAGCCTGCACCCGCCCCAGTGCCGCAACAAGGTACAGCAGGTGGATTTGAAACACCTCCACATTCACTTTGCCCGCTGCCATTTGGAGGGTATTGGAAGTCTGTTATACTTCCACACCTCCTTTCACATCACTAACTTCTATTTGTGACAGACCAGAAACACCTACTTTCACACTTAATGTGATCCCACCTAATGGGCAGTAACATTTTGGGAGCAAACTCCACTCTTAAGTCGAGTAAACCTTCTCTTTGCTGACTACAAGAAGTGAATAGAATGTTGAATTTGCGAAAGAACTGAATCAAGCCCACAGCTGATAATTCACACTTCTGTAACAATGCAAACCTCAAACCTCTGAAATTTAAAAAGGTAGTTGTAGGGTAGACTTACTTATGAAGTTCTTCCTTTTAAGTTCTTCACCGCGAGGGTAGTGGAACAATGGAACAGGTTGCCCAGGGAGATGGTGGAGGCTCCATCCCTGGACACATTCAAGGTCAGGCTTCATGAGGCTCTGAGCAACCTGCTCTAGTTGCAGATGTTCCTGCTCACTGCAAGGGGTTGGACAGAAGATCTTCACAGGTCCCTTCCAACCCAAACCATTCCATGATTCTATGACGAGGTCCAAATCCTGGCCTTGATTTCAATGCTTAATTCAATTCTGAGAAACCAACCCTTCCTGATTCCTCTTCCCTTTGAAAAAAGTTCTTTTCCTCTTCCCCAGTGAACTTACTGCTAAGAGCCACCCTAAACATCCAGTCAGAGATCCCTGCTGGAGCACAGACACAGCTTTGGGGTTTTTTGTGCATTTCCCAGGACTATTAACGGAGTAATATAATGAGAAATGAACTGAGGTTAAAGAATTCAATGCCTCGTGTATTTTCACTATAAACACTGACTGCATCAGGGGACCTGCCAAGAGGAGAGTTTAATATCGTATGAAAAGGAAGAATTTTCATAATGATACTTGGCAGTGCCTGCGTCCCCCCCATGAATGAAGCTGCTGGTGCTTTCTCTCCTCTCTCCTATTCTCTTTCCCTCCCCTCAGCCCAATGGCAGAACAAGTTTTTTTCATTTTGAAGTAACTGGGAACCACGAGACCTAAGCTTGTTTCCAGCACTGGCCTGCTGAACAGCCTAGGGCAACCCTTCAAGGGGTTGGGGGGACTCACACTACCCACATTTAAGCATCTCTGTTAGGAACGTACTTTGGGAGAGCAGCTTTTCAGGCTATGTAGCTTCTGTGCAGTCAAAAGGGAGAAAGTAGATCCAAAAGGTTCCTTGGAGCACCTAAAAATTACAGTCTGTAAGAACCTATTTCCTTGCTTTCCAGATCTAGACAGTGAACCCAAACAACTCCTTCCTTTTTTAATTGATTTGAGACTTTATAATGAAACCTGCAGATGCAAGAACAATCACCTAAGCCATGAGGACCCCAGTAGCTCCAAATAAACCAGATATTAATGCTCACTCCAGAAGGATTCAGCTAGTCATTCACATTTTGCATGACTCATATGCCATATAGACCCCGATACCTAGTAACAAACATAAAACTTCAGATTTTCTGCTCAGATCCTGCAGACAAAGTCTGTGCTTTTAGCAGAGCACTGCTAGAGGGAAAGTTCTTCATGTAACCACAGAGAGGACTGAATGAGAAAGGTGCTTATGAGATTAGACATCAGGAACGTTTTGTTTGGCTGCAAAATTTAAGGGACGTGCCCTGGACAAACAGAACTGCCAAAACACTCCCTGTGAAGGAGAAACATATTGATAGGACCATGATGTTACCCATATTTTAAGTCAAACAGGGTGAAATGCAGGCCAGGTTGGCTTCTTTTCCATTTAGCCATTAATGCGTCAGAAGCAGCTAAGCTTGGCTGGATCTAACCATCAATAGGTAGCACCATACCACGGAGTACTTGTAGAGACACAAACTTGGCTATTATTTTAATTATGTTGTGCTCTATCGTAGCAAGAAATGTCTGCAGTCTAGTCTCCTCACTTCCAGGCTAATATAAACCTACACGACACAAGCTGTGGCTGTAATTCACTGTCACGCTTATTCTTTTTTCATCTTATTTGGTTGCAACATAAAAAAATAGAATGTTTTGGCCATTCTGACTTAGGGCATCTCCACATCTGCTGCTTCTTTAAGCCCCTCTGAATATCGTGGGGTTGACTTAGGTCAAACCAGATGGCAAAATACTCCAAGCAAGTCAGGGGTCAAAGTCTTAACTCTTGATTTCTGTTGGATGGGAAATCTCACAGGAATACTTTCTGGAAAAGTATTGAGAACTGATGAAAAAATGTTTCTTTCTCCATCTCTTTTTTTTTTTTTTTTAATTAGCATTTTCAACTTCTGATTAGGAATAACTGGTTCTTCTAGATCTGGCGACTCTTCCTGAATTTCAATTCTGATTATATTCAGATATACACCCCAATAGTGGTCTGAGCTATGTCTTCTCTTACAGCGCTGCTCATTCCCTTATTTCTCCCTCCCATCTATTCAGAAACTTTATGCTCTGAAAATAGAGGGGAAAAAAATAGAAATGAATGCTTTGAAAAGGGATAATAATGTTTTCTATAAAATAGATCAAGCTGCTTTTATTGTATTTTACTATGTGGTCAGCACTAACTCTCAACGAAAAAGCACAGGCTGCAGCAAAAACTTCCCTAAGGATGGATGGATCACAAATGTTTTTATAATTTTTATTCAGGCAAAAGTTGCTGTGAAGTCAAAGATTCGCCTAGATCAAAACGAGCTAAAATCTAACCCTAGCGTAGCTTTTTGGTGGAACAAATCATGCGACAAAACTCTCATATGAGAATGGAAAACAGTTTCTGGTGGTGATATGGACAAGCAGTGGACAAATCTTGTTCGCTTCAGACGACACGTGCAAATTCGAACAATCCCAGCGCGATTTCTGGAGCTTAACAGCCTCAGGGAGTCACTCAAACCCTGCGGCAATAAAACTGAGCACACTTCGTTCATTTTCAGAGAGAGTCCCAGTATAAAGCCAGCAGAAAAGTGCCCTGGAATGAGAAATACTGAATATAACCCTTCCTTCAGAGATGATGGTGGGGTCCTCATTTGCAAGTGATAAATGTCAGTGCTCTTCCATCCACAACCTTTTTAAACCATTTTAAGGGTGTGTAATGAGGCTATGCAGCCCACGGTGACTTGGAGGGACAGGGAAGGAGACAGAGGAGCCATCTGAGCTTTCTTGAGTGTACCATGGGGGAGTTTGTCTTTTTATATTCCTCCTTTTTCTCTTTTTTTTCAACAAAATGAGATGCCCCAGGGGAAAGCCAGCAGCCAGAAGTGGCCCCACCTGAGTGTGTCTTGGGAGGAAGCCTACTGCCTCATATTTTTTAAAAGGGGAAAAAAAAAATACTAAAAAAAAATACAAATTATAATAATAATAGACACGAGCCAAAAATATCAAGCAGTTCATAGCTGTTAAAAAGCCAGGGAAAGCTGAGTCGCGCCCGTTCAGTGTTGTTCTTCCAAACAAGTTGACCACCCTCCCTTCATGACGTTTTATTTATTAAGGCACAAGTTGCCCCACTGGAATAAAATGATGTTGTATTCAAATGCATATATATTTATATATTATGGATGGGTAAATGCTGAAACACACATATTTATGTTTTTTTCTACACAGCGCTAAGCCACAAGACACTCCCCTCACTTTTTTTTTTTTCTTTTTTGATGTGTGAACTGCTGAATTCGTTAAAAAAATTAAATTAAAAGAGAGAGCAATTAAAGCGTTGTGGAAGGGGCCGAGCTCTCACTGCCCGGGCCCCACTAGGCCGCAGCTGGCCCCGTCGTTGCCGTAGCAACAAGGAGCCGCGCTCCCATTGGCCCGGGAGGCTGAGGCGTCACGCGCTGCTCGGGGAGCTTCCGGGCCTTCACTTCCGCCTGGAGCGTTAATGGCGGCCCCTGGGGCGCGGGAGGGAGGGGAGAAGGGGATGGGTGCTGGAGGAGAAGCCGAGGGGAGAAAGGCAGCGTTGCGGCGGCTCTGGGTGGGTGGCAAAGCGGCTGCTGCCGCTGTTCGGGGCTCCCGGCGAGCTCCCTGCGGCGCTGGAGCTGCTTCAGTAACTTCACAGACTGGCAGGGATTGGGAGGCACCTCTAAAGGATTTTTTTCAGGCAGTTCATAAAACCAAGCGCTTGAGGCACCACTAGAATCTGATGGGAGTGAGGCCTGGGACTGATCTAGGTGCTTTTAATAAGTTCTGCTCTTTCCATATTGACATGATTAAATCCATAATATGCTTTTAAAAAAGAAAAAATCTGACCCAGTGTTTTTGCAGGAGCAGTCTGAGCACTGAAATACTCCATTCTTCTGGAGAATAGCGTCCACTCTGGAGATTCTAAAATACTAGTGAGCAAGATAGTGGTGCTCACACTGAGATGGAAAAATGAATCTTCTTCCTCAGTGTCTTTTATTTTGATTTGTTTGTTTAGACCCTACATTTCAGAAGTAGTCTCTGGGCTGCCAAGACCAGCTTTGCATTCCTTCTGTTGAGTGAAGATGATTTCTTGTCAATGTCCTGACAAAGCTGACAGGCATGGCTGTATTTGCTTTCACCCTCCTGCCCAAGCTATGAGAAAGTGACCGAGGAATCATGTGGCAAGCCCAGTTCTTCCATTCCGTCTTCTCAGAGAGACAGAGAATAAATTTCCCTACTGCTCTTACCTGTTTCTTTTCTTGCTCATTGCTGACGCACGTCACTCAGCTCATTACCCATCACTTTTTCCAGCCCGATGCAGGGTGTTGTCATGTGGCCCTTCCTCGCGCCTTCCTCCTGTGTGTTGTTTCTGGAAGAGCACAGTACTACTGCTTGGCGTGGCCTCTGCCGGGTGACTCGGAGGTGGTGGCAGGGAGAAGTGAGCTGTGCCCAGCACTTTCCCATGAAGGCCTGGCTGCCTCACAGGGGAAAATCAGCTGAAGTGCGTCTTCCAGTCTATCAGGGAGAAAAGAAGTGATTCAGCTTGTTGGGTTTTTTTCATCCAGCTGCCTTACAACTCACATCCCCGGACAAGGGGAGCTGCTGTGGTTTGATTTGAAACATGCTCTTCCTTTAGAGTGGGGATTTTGTTTGATTGTTGTTTATAATCCCCTTCTACGCATGTGGCTGGATAAAAAGCCCTTTTCTTTTGAAGCATCCTGTTAACTGGATGAGGAACGGGCCTCCTGAAGTCCAAATAAAACACATTCCATGATAATAAAACCAAAGTTTGGGGCCAGAAAGAAACTAAACAGATCGTGTAGTTGGATGTCCCACACTGAGTCAGGATGAACTACACCTGGACTTGGATGTTTGCCTGACCTGTTTTGAAACATGTTCAACATCTCCAGGTAGTTTCCACAGCACTGTTAGCTGGATCCTCTTAACATTTCACCCCTGTGACAGATAGAAGCTGTTGATTGACTTGGCAAAATTAAGTGTGGACAGAACTTTAATTTCTCTGAAATACCTTTAATTTCAACAGCTTAGAACTTGGAAATGCATTGTAAGAAACAGGAGGAATTTGGGAAGGTTGTTTTTTCTGAGATGTTTTCTGGTTTTATTTGGGAACTTGAAGCTGAGAACTTTAATGATGGAACATGACAAAAAAAGGAAAAAAAAAAAAAGAGACATTCATAAGTTAATAGGTTTCCCTGATTTTCCTTGTTTTATCTTGTTTTATCATCATATATGTAGGGCGTTTTTTGTCATACATTCTTGGAGGGGTGTGGAGGGGGAGAATAACAACCGGTTTGGGGTGATTCTGAAGCTTCTGAGGATCAGGAAGGAAGTGGGTATGGCATGAAAATATTTGAGCAATAGCATATGATGGAATCCTGGATGACAAGATTATTCCTTACACATTTCAGAAGCTAAATGCAGAGGAAGAATTCAGGCCCCAAATCAAGTCTTTCTTACCTGAGCTTAACATTTTTCACTATCAGATGAAATTTAGTGCATCAAATTCGATTGAGACTCAGTCGATAAGCATTAAGTGGCCAGAAGAGGAAATCCCAGTTTATATGACTCACCATTTTTGTGCAAATATTAACTTTGGCCGATACACGTTTCTCCTTGTATCTCTTTTCCAGATCTGAGTGGAATTATTACCACGTCTCAGAGTATGCTGGCTGGCTTGTGTTTGACTGTAGCCTTTGGTTATTTGAATAGCTCCCATTTTTACCTGTTTTATCTAGTTATTGTTTCTGAAAGATAAAGAAAACACAATTTTCCCTGTGATTCTGCTTCCGCTGATGCAGCATGAAGTTCTGCATCATTGAAAAACTTTGATTTAATGATGGCAAAAGGCACAATGCTGAGGGTTTGCTTCGCTGTCCTAAAATGGGGAAACCCTAGAAGCTGGCAATCGCTGCTTCCAGGATCTACCTGCACTTTGAGCCCCCACATTCTCCCTGCCTTATTTCATCAGTAGAGCTCCTTGGAACAAGAAACAATGGTGGAAACTGGAGTGAACTTTGCATTTTGACTTACATTCATATCCTCTGTCAAAACCCTCTTCAAAGTTGCTATCACCAACCAAAATGTTTTTTCTTTTCAAAATTGCTGACAGGTGGTGAGGAGATGAGCAGATGAATTACCAGATGTCCAGTATATGGCGCTTGTGCTCGAATTCCTGATCATGCCAACCAGATGGTCAACAGAGGAACGTGGGAATGCAGAGTTTGGATCTAGAACCCCAGGTATCTATGGGCAATATCTGTCTTTGAACATTAAGCAGAAAAAAAAGCTGTACTGAAGTCAGGGAGTGGTGGCTACCACGCATGGTTAATGCATTTGGGCTTCCTGAAAACAGTCTGCAATCGAAATCAGCCACTTTTTAAATTTAAGTATCTTGTTCAGTCTGGGGGTGTTAAAGTGCTGATGTAAGATGATAAAGGAAACTCTCTTGCCAGGACTTGCAGCCACTGGGACACCGTTCTGCTGGCATTCCACATGCCACTGCTGGAGCTGCACTGTTGCACGGTTCCAGACAGAAAAGCAAAATTAACTTTTCCAGTTGAAACTCCAAGCAGTATTTTAGGGAGGCTGGATATAAATAGCCAAGACTGGATTTGGACAGTACACCAGGGCTAACACCCATACTCTTGCAAAATGCGCCCTGGGATCTTGAATGACCACAAGTGGTCAGAAGCTTGGTTTTGGCATCCCATATTGACATATTTTCTTCGTGACGTCAACAGTCATCTCCCCTGTGGTCCTGCCTTCCGCTGGTGGTGGCAATAGCAACCCTGCAGACTGACAGCTGTGACTTGGGGAGGCTCTAAATAGCCAACAGGGTTTTTCACCTATTCTGTAATTCTTTTACAAAATGGGTAAAATCAGCTGCCCACCAGATATGGAACATTCGCTCCAAGCCAGTATGGAAAGGAACTGGGAAACGTTCCATAAGCAGAATTAACTGAGCAATGCAGAATCTCCAGGGCATCCTCTGGTAGCTCTGTCTTGTTTTTGCTCGTTTGCTTAACATCGTCAAGTTTTGTTTTGTTCAATTTCGGTTCCTTATATCATCTCAATTTTTGACTTCTCGGCTGTTGCAGCTTTCATAGTTACCAAGTGCCTTTGCCCTTATCTTATCTAGGTTTCCAAATTTCCACTATTAGGTGATGTCTGACACCTTCCTTTCTCAAATCTGGCAGTCTGGGCACACAGTGAGTCACTTACTCTCCCCCCAACATCTTCCTACCTCCCCTCATCCCCATGTTGAGGGTGTAATTGTTTGTGGTGTGAGCTACACAAGAAGCAATGAGCAGAATTGCAAGAAATAGATGATATGAGTTCCTCATTGTGAATACTACAAGTGACAAACCCCACGAGGGGGGAGGGGAGATAGTCTGATAAAAACGTCTCTAGATTTTGAACTGAATTCTGAAATTCAGTTCATAAGCACTCGGAGCTGTAATGATGTACAAGGAGACACCTTTCCCTTGTACCTACCAGCTGTAGCATTCAATCCAAGCAGCAGTGAAAAATGAATGTATGATTTCCGCCCCTCTCCCCAGATTCTTTACTGGGATCTCTAACCAATCCCAGCAGTTATATCCTGGCTTGAGATGAGCTGGCATCATGACAATGAATTCACAAGGCTATTGAAAACTTCATCGGGTTGTTCTAGTCCATTAAACTGATGGGTACAGCCACATATAGATGAGTGGTTAAGATAAAACTCTTATCGATTATAAGTATTCTGTCTGTAATTCTTCAGGAGGGAGTGAAATGTGGTGGTGTAGCTTTGGATGTAGGAAATATGCAGGAGATGTTTTGAAATTGCCGCTTTATTCTGTGTTGGAAGGGTGGGTTTGTAGCAAAACTGCATGTCACAGTCTCCAGAACAAGAGGATAACTGCAAATAATTAATAGGCAAAAAACTGTGACAAGAGGGAGGACAGAAATCCTGTAAATTCATCCTTATTTATCTACTCAGATGGGATTTCTGATTTTCTCAGCCCCAAGGCCCTAGACACAGTTCCACACTCAACTTCCTCTTCACTTTCTGGTCTCCAGCATCGCAAAATAAGCCAGATGCTCTATGCTGAGCAACTGCTGGGTCCTGGGTGCCAGAGCAATGCCTTGTATTGCTCAACAGTAGCTTTGCTACACCATAAGCTGATCCCATCCACCGCCTCGGGTTTGTAATTGCATTCCAATGGGTATCTCTAATTCCCCCCGAGAAGAGAGAACAATCCGCTGAAGTCAGTCGCCGCTTCCTTTGCATTGTAACTACTGGCTAATGACCAGTGTTTACTAACTTCCAGTGAGTCATTTGCAAGTGTGATGCTTGGCTAAAATAATTGTTTCCAGGAACCCTATCATCATTAATCATTAATTCATGTGTTGGTATTCGACTGTGAGATATGATTACCCACAGTTCGAATTGAGATGATAATAAGGCATGTACCTCAGGCTGGACTAGAATAGCATGTGGTGGATAGAAGATCTAGGTTGCCCCCGTTCACATCCCTGCCAAGTGATCCAAGTCATTCAACAGCGGCAGGATTTGGCGTGTTTCCCTGCCCCAAGGAGTTTGCAATTGGAAGAAGTGCTGCTTTATTCATTCTGCTTTAGTAGCTGTTCCCATGTCAGTCAGTGGGAAGAATTCCCATCTTACTTTTATTGAAATGTAAATGAAGTTGGTCAGGACTTTCCCTAACCTGCATGAGTGAAGTTTCATTTAACGGAACGTGCCAGGTCACTGCGATGTGTTCAAGCCTCTGTTCTTCCATCTTGCACCCTAGAAAAAGGCTGAAATTATAGTTTGGGGGGTTGAGTGGGGAAAAAAAGAGGAATATGAGGGAGGCTGACAAATGCCAGCACAAAGATCCTAAGGCACAGTGCCAGAGTAGAGACCAGTGCTGGACTGCTGGGTGGAAGAAGCTGGTTTGAAGGGGCGGTTGTGGCTGACAGGCAATGTTGAGAGCACGGGTGGCTGTAGGATAGGATGAAAATTACAGCTGCACATAAGAAAAAGTATTCCTCACACACCAGCTGCTGTGAGAACTTGCTGGCGGTTTGATGTTGGATTTGAAGAAGCGTTTAGTGTGTGAATAACAACTACCAGATTCCTCAATGAAACTTGCAGAGTGGACAATTAAATTAGCATTGATTTATTGTGAAGAAAGGCAGTGGGAATGGATTGATAGACGGCTTGCTGCATCATGTGAGAGCCCCAGAGACTTTGTGAAGTCCCTCTTAACACTTCCCACTTAGCTGTTAAACCAGAAGTAAAAATTGTTAATGCATTAAAATGCACTTAGCCTCAGTGTATTTTCCCATACAGCTTCCATTTTATTAAGCAAAACAAGAAATACTATCAATATTCATAATTTCAGCTTGTTGGAAGGTTTTTACTCTGATATCAATGGTAATAAAAATATCTTCTGGAGCAAGAGAAAGAGCAAGAGAGTAGTGGAAGTCTTTAGTTCCCATAAATTTAGTTCCTATAAAGTCTGGACACCCTGGGTGGATACCTTGGCTCAGAAATGACCTCCTGGCTCCTCCTTTTTGTCTTGGTTTTTAATTGGAGCCAGGAGAAGGATCCCAGCATTTGCCAGGTGAAAGCGAGCTGTACCCTGGCAGGACGCCTGCAGACCCATTACTGGTTTGTAGATTAAAATAAGGACAGCAAAAGGGGTGGAGGGAAACTGGGGAGAGGCAAAGAGAAGGGAGAAAGAGAATAGCAAAACACTTTGTTCTAATTCAGGTGAAAAAAGTTAATCTCAATGTCTATACAGAGAGTCTGCCACGTACAGGGTGGAGGAGAGAACAAGTTCTTTTTATATATGTGTTATATTCTCTAATTATCCCTGTTGCCAGCCTCTAGGAACAATCAAAAATTGCTGCCAGAGTCTGTGCCTGCTCAGACACCATTCTCCTGGGGAAACTCTGGGAGCGTCTCGGCTGCCATGGGATCAGCCAAACCCTTCAGCTCGGACTGTCCAAGCGGCTGTTGGTGCCCACAGAGCATGGTCTCGTGGTTAGAGGGGAGAGTGCAGGGCTGGGGATAGGATTTGGGGTCCTGTTCACCATGTTGTGACTGAACCACTGCAGTTTTGGCCCCAACACTTGATCTCTGCCTCTATTTCCTTATCCTTAAAACAGGGAAGGTGCTGATAAAAATATTGACTCGGTTATGAGGAGCTGAGAAATCAAGTGATTTCGTGTCTTGGGTTACAAAGCAGTAGCAAGCAGATGCCATTACCCTATTTTTTACTGTGTGGTCCAGCTTAGTTTTGAATGAACCACTTTTTTTTTTGCAGTTTTAAATCTCACAATGAGGACCAAATTTCCTCTTATATTAGGCAATGAATGTCTGTTAGTGAGCCTCTTGATTCTCAGGTTTGCTTGGGTCTGACGGTGAAGCTGCTTGTTCCCTCTAATGGCAAAAGCAGTCTCACAAGTCTACCTGGAAGGCTGTAACTACTTATTGAATGTTACCGCACACACTGAGCAGGTCTACTGGGCAATTCCCCATCAGAATCATTTTCTGATAGAAAAGGGTTCGTTGCAAAATTAAGATTTGTCCTGGAGAATCCTCGAGTATTGCCAAAAAAATTCAATTCAGTGGGGAAATCAAAATGACAGCTTCCTGGCTGCCCACCTTGAAACCTCACAGTTACTTTTTCTCTCTCTCTCTCTCTATTGAAGACAAAAATTGAAATCAAATAAGTCTTTAAAATTTCAAACCGAAAATACAACAGGGCTTGGAAATCCTTCCACACAAATCTATATTAGACTTGCCGTTGCCTTTTTATTGTTTAACTTTTGTACCAGTCAGAGTAATTTCCATCATTATTTTATGATGAAGGTGGCTTATGTCTGGAAAGGGAATTCCATATAGCTTTTGTACTAAGGAATTGAAACTAACGGGGAAGACAAGATAAGAAAAAGGGAGAGCGGGGCAGAAGCTAGAGCATAGGCTTGCCCTGAGAAAAATGCGTTTACCTATGTGACAAAAACAAGCTTTTGGCTATGATGGAACCAATTTCCCATGAAACAGAGTTGGTTTCTAATTGATTACATGCAAAGGCGATTCGGATGTCTGAAAATCAATACTTGTCTATTTTTATTCTTTCTGTTATTGAAAAGATCCCAATTTCAGGCTAAAAAAAAATTTAAGCTGCTGTGTTTCCTATTTTTGTGCTGATCAATTACCTTGAATTCTATTCTGGAGTCAACAGCTGAGTTCAGAACTTCAGAGGAATTCAGGTGCCTGGGAACTGTTCAGAAATCCTGGAGTGCAGTTAGAGCTCCTGAAGCGGCTATGACACTTCAAGCCCGTGCGAGGGAGACCGTGCATATTGTCCTTCTTTCGCTCCCATCATTATTTCAGTTCTGTGATCTCCTCCTAAAATGCAACAAATTTCACTTTGATGAAATATATATTCGGTCATTTTATGAATGGCTATCTCCAGTGTCTTAGGAGAATTATGCCATCATCAAATCCATCCAAAGTTACCTGTCAGATTTATCTATGTTCTGATATTTGTGAAGCTTATTGGAAGACACTAACTCTCTCAGGGCTGCCTTGGATTTATTTGACATTGTTTGTGCTGGGTAAACTCCTAGGAGACAAGGAGTAAATTCCTTGGAGATCTTGTGGTCGGATCAATTTGTCGAGTTGTTTCCATGTTTTCTGATGCAATCGAGTGTAACAATGTTGTATCCCAGTAAACATGGAAATGGAGCAAGGAAAACATTTCTCAATCGACTTCCTAAAAATACTGCTCTGGGTGGGGAGGGGCTCAAGTTTTCTTCCAGGAGCTCATTCAAGCCCTCATCAGTTTCCACAATGTCTCAGATTTTACTTAGTCTTATATTTCATGTACTTATAGATTGGGAAACAGAGTGCTGCATGGGCCAAATGCCCATGAGCGTGACATGCAATAACCATTATGCATTCAAATGTACAGATTCAGGGGGTGGAGAGTTGCCAAGCATGGCTGGAAGCAAATTCGCTATTTGGCAAAGTGGGCAGATCAGCAAGGGAGATCCTGGGAGGGGCTATCTGGAGTTGCCTTTTCTGACTTTGTATTTGAATATTGTAATGCTTCATTCTATAGGAGGGGAAAAAAAAAAGGTGATGTCTTCAGTGTGTTCTGTGATTTGGTTTGTCTGGGGTTTTGCTTTGTTGTAATTATTTTCCTTCCACTACTTGTCTGGTGACTAGTGTTGAGCTTTCAGATGGGACCTGCTGAAAATACAAGTTCTTACTTATTTCCTGGAGAGGAGGGAGAGGGTAAGACAGGGCTCCAAATTTCCCAGTGTCCACATGAGGAGCAGCAGTTAGATGAGGGTTGTAAAACTCATTTGTGCTGTTTCTATGCCTTTGTCCATCGTAAGACATCATATTTAAAGACTTACCCTGTTTTGGACCCTATTTTTCAATAAGTTATTCATACAGTGACATTCAGAGGGAGACAGGCTTGTATATTCTGCAGTACTCACACTGGTATCGCACCGGCACAGTGCACTTGTGGATTACCCATTTCCACAGGGGCCTGGACATCTTGTGGGCAAAATACCTGCTCAGAGTGAGCCTCTGTACAAAGTATTTATACACAGAGGGCAGACAAGGCATGGGGCAGTCGTGTGTGTGCATTTCTTCATGCTTTTTAAACCCACAGCTTCCAGAAGGCAGGTCCTGAATCCTTAGTATGCCTTTATCTTTCCTCTCCACTCCCCAAATATGAAAATAGAATGGAGGTCCCAAAATCATTTAGTACCTGAACAAATTGAAAGTTGTTTCCCAGAAAAGTCCACATGACACTTCAGATGGCCAGGGAGACAAATCTCAGTTGGCTCTGATAACACTTCAGAAGCTAGGGGCCAAAAAGGAATGAGCTTACACTGATATTTTAGAGCGATCCAAAGCCCGTTGCATTCAGCTGCCTTCTTCCTACCAAAGTTGCAGAGTTCTCTGGTATTTTTAGGAAAATGAAAAATTATGGACAGCCTGAGGAAATGCAGTTCTTTTTAAAACGGCCTTGGTTTTAACTACCAGACTGTATTGCTTCAAAATCCTCTCAAGAACTTCCTTATGTAAGTGAAAAACAGCCTCACAAATTGCCAGGGTGGTTTAAATCAACTTCAGTGCAATAAAAGGTATATGTGCTCCCTTAGTCAGGGGAGTTGGAAAACGAGCTATCAATAACCGTGTGTCAGATAAACACTGAGGGCAAAGGGAGGACTTTGCTGGGACATGACTTTTTCCATTCTCTCAGGGATTCTCTTTCTCTTCTGTCTTCGGTTGCCTTTATATCTTTAACCATCCAGCAGCCGAGGCAGGAGAGGAACTGTCTGACAAAGGTTTCATTGACAAAAGTGTATGATTTTTGCTAGAAAGCACTTCCTTCTCCACTGAAGGCTTTGAAGCGTCGCCTTTGTTCTTTCAGGCTTGGGGGTTTTTTTCACTCTTTAAAAATGATAGACAAAATACTTGAAAGTCATCTTTTAGTACAGGCAGAATAACAGGAGCAGCCACAGAAACCCTTCATTTCAAAAGGTATCATCATGCTAAAACGATGTATTCGAAATACCATTTCTCATCCTTGTTAAGAAAACAGCACCTTAAATAATTTAAAACTGCTTGTTGAATTTTAAAAACATGTATAATTTGCTCTTCAAGTTGTCTTCTTCCTTCACTGACAGTGTACACTGTCTCTGCTGACTCTGAGCTTTGTACTTCTTTCATGTGGCTTGGGTTTACTATCTGCAAAATGGATTAATGGAAATGAACTCCCTTGTAAAGTACATTGAATCAGCACCAAAAAGTGCAGTTGTAAGGCAGGGGATTATTAACGCAGTCTGCTTTTAGTGTTGGAACAAGGTGGGTGATTTGGGTTTTCTAAAACCTGAAATCTTAAATTATTTTGTTTTGCTCATTAGCACCAGGTAACCTCTTTCACATCCATACCAACTTTATATCCTAGATCCCACATGCAGATACCTAAAGCTGCAATCCTGTCATTGCAAGCGTGCAGCACTCTCACTGCACTCCACTGGTAATTCCAATTAATCCAGTGCTGTTAATCCGCTTGTGTGAAGACGTGATTCTCCATTGCCGAGTAAATGGAAATTCCACTGTGGACTTCAGCAGCAGTAGGGTCAGCTCAGTTTCAGACACTGCAGGATCAGGTCCTATGACTACTCCTCCTCACAGGTGAGGAGAAAGACACTTGATAATTCTGCCAGCAATGAAGTTAACTGTTGCAAACAGTTTCAGTTCAGTCAGACCACAGAGATCAGCAAACCACCAGAGACAACTTCCTGTGGTTTGACACTATAATCCTGTAGTGAAACATGACTGTGTTAACCTTTTTTTTTCCCCTCCTGATTAACTCAGTTTCCTAACAAAAGTTTTAAAGTCCATGATCTCCAGATTATTAGTATCCACCAAAGAGGGTTTCCTTGGCATGGGCTGGGGAAGGAAAGTTTCTTGGCACATAAGGGTGGGTGATTACAACAGTTCAATTCCTTTCGGTGCTTCCAACTTAGCATCCAGATGAAGAGCTATTTGATACACTTAACAGTGCCTGCATCCAAAGCACAGCAAAGCTCCAGGCTAGGGGAGATAATGGGGCTTTTTATTCTCCCACTCTACAAATCAGTAGCTCTTCTGCATGTACTTCTGCAGGAGCACTTGGCTCTGTGTTTAGCTCTTTGCTCTAACTTGGCAGTCGAGGGAAAACTGGAGAGAAGCTTAGAGCTGAGTTGAACAGCAGCAAGACAGACTGCTGGTAAGCTCACTCAAACCCAGGGGTTTAGAAAAGAAGTGGCAAGAGAAACAAGAGCCAGATAATGCCATGAGTGTATCAGTCTGTAGCTGGTGCTTTCTATATCATATTTCACATCATTGGCAAAGGCTTGACATCTGCTCATCCAGCCTCTTTTCCATCAGGCTTTCTCTTTTTGGCAAACACCGACCTGCAGCAGGCTGGGTTCTGGATGCTGCCCCTCCAGCTGTTTTTCCCACAATTTCTGGTAGTATCCCTGGGGAGGGACTTTTTACAAGGGCTTGTAGTGATAGGGCAAGGGGCAATGGCTTCAAACTGCAAGAGTGGAGATTTACATTAGAAATTAGGAAGATGATCTTCACTATGAGAGTGGAGAAACACTGGAGCAGGTAGCCAAGGGAAGCTGTGGATGTTCCATCACAGGATGTCTTCAAAACCAGGTTGGATGGAGCTTTGAGCAAGTCGATCTAGTGGGAGGTGTCCCTGCCCATGGCAGGGAGCGTGGAACTAGATGATATTTAAGGCCCTTCCTACACATTCTGTAATTCTATAATCACATACTGCCCATCTGTATGACACTTGCACTCATAAGCACGTTAAACAGCCCAGTGCCAAACTCCTGCCAAGGGAAGGGCAGCCTCACTGGGATGAGACAAACTGCACTGGCCATTCCCAGTAACCTGTTGCCTGGAGTGGCCTGAGGGTTCTTTCTCTTACCCTACAGGACAGGTCCGAGGCTCTGCAGCAGCCTGATGTGAGGCAGCACTGCTGCACAAGCACAGGGCTGTTCCTGAAGTGATAAAGCCCATAAAGTGATAAGGGAACTTAATTCAGGGAAGTTATCACTGCCCTGGTGTAAATACCTTCAAATTCAGACAGGCTCATTCCGCCTCCTCAGCCGTCCATCTGCACAGAAACATCTTACTCCCATCTCCCTGAGGTTAACCACTGAGCTGGGTGAAATTTTATAAACTGTGAGTTTTCAACAGAACGCTTGCCCAGAGTTTCCTAAATATTTTATAATTAAAAAAAAAAAAGAAGAGTATTTTTAGTGGTGGCTGTTACTGTTGGGAAGTCTCTCTCCCATTTCTGCTGAGCTGAATTTTCCTTAGCTTTCATAATTGGGATAGTTAGATTTTCCCAATTTGATAGTTTTGACTCTAGGTCAGTCTTTATGATCTGTAAGTAACCACACTTATTGGGATTTACAGGATAAAAATATAATCTGTTGCCTCTTGTCTCTCCTGCTGCTCCTCCCTCTCCCTCAGGGTCGCAGTAGCAGCATCATAAAGGAAATAAAATCCAATAAACCAACCTAAGCACTTTTTTTTTTTTTTTTCAAATCCCCATTCTTAGCATAAGCAGTGCTCAGCTGGAAGCCTAATAAAACCTTTGAACCGGTAATTTGCGCCCATTCTTTTAAAGCCTTTTTTCCCATTTTAAATATTAGTATAAAAAAGGGATTTGAGGCATTGGTATCGCCAAAGCAAACATTTGACACACTGTTACATTAGACTTCGAGAATATAAAGCTTAGGCTTGTGAACCCAAGCTGCTGCTGCTGCTGTTCTGTGAGTCAGGGCTTCTGTCTGCAAGGACAAGAGTGCTGGAAAACTCTTCCGCTTTGTCCGTGTGCGTGTGCACACTGATTTTAAATAGGAGGATGATTGCACCACGTTGGTGTGGCAAAAAACTGTAGAAAGAAAATCCTCCTATTTGAGGCTCTGAAGGCTACTGACTAATTTCTCTCTTCCATCATGAAAACAGTTAAGACTGACACACTTTTTCTTTGCTGTGCCACAGATGTTTATATTTGGATGTTGTCATGGAAACCAACTGGGCTGAAATGTTCCTTGGGGTTCTGTTTCTGGAAGGATCCAGCTTGATACCAGATTTCAGACCTGGATCTTCTAAGTGTGTGTTTAACTTTATGGACTGGAGCATATAAAGCTAAATCCCCAAGTGTTTTTAGAACTCAGCTTCTGGATCTTAGAGAGATGGATGTAAAAATTCTCATGGTAATAAACAAGTAGTTTTGTGTGCAGAGGGTTTAATGAAAGCTACTTTTCAACATCTCTTCCTCTCTTTTCCTCCTTTTAATGTGTTTTCTGCTGTTTGGGGGCAGCGGAGGCTCCTCGAAGCATTTGGACCTTGTCTCCAGTCTCCAATTCCCTGTCTCATGAAATCTGTTAGAGACTTATCTGTAAGATCTTTACTCTTTTGATAGCTTTGCTTGAAATTAGTCAGTGATTAAAAATGTTCAGGATGGAAGGGAACGGAGAAGAACTCTGTATAACACTAGCACATAAGCCTTGTTTCTTTAGGCATCCAGCTAAAACATTTAACATGTTCAAGGTGAAAAGCAGCGTGCTGGTCCAACGCTTTGTGTTTGTCATCTCCACTTGCAAACCCAACACTGTAGCTTTATGCTTCTGCTGGAAAGAAAAACAAACTGAAAACAATAGGAGAAACCACAGAGCCTTGCCTGGAGTTCAAGGGTCTGTGCAGAGACAGAGGCTGAGTCTGCTGCAGGGAATGAAGTCATTTCCCAGGCACCAGTTATAAAAGGGACAGCCCCAGCACTGGGACCGGGGTTCTGCATGAGCTGAGGCAGTCTGCTTGCTCTGCTTGGGAGCAAAGAGGTGGACTTGGTTTAGTGTCTTCTCCCTCTCTCTTCTGACCTCTCTGCAGTGTGCTCAGTGATGCTAGCACAAAATATGTCTGACAGGAAACTACAGGTATTTAAACTCTTACTTGAGTTCACTTAGTCGTTTCCAGGCTCCCTGGGCTCTACTTTTACCTGCAGTAGTCCTCGTAATGCCATCCTAGCACTGGAGAGTGAAGATGGGGGAAGGTCTAAATATGCTTGTTTCTGAAAACAGTATTTGGAAAAAAACCACTCAGATAGCCAAGAGCAGAAAACGCTGTTTTACAGAAGCATATCTTTGGTTTTCTGACTCTTCAAAACATGGGAGAAGTTTTAAAATAAAAACCTGACTTTCATGATCGATAGCAAAAAGCACTGCTTGACTGCTGCACATGAATCGTGCCAGATTCTCCTCTGCAGCACCTTAGCAGAGGCACAGATTTCCCTGGGAATTAGAAGGATAAAGAAATAGACGAGGGTTGTGTGTGTGCGTGTGAGATGCTGTTGCAAAAAATACCCTGAGAGCTCCTGTTCATCTTCCCCATCCTGCTGTTCCAGGCCTGTCTGCGATGTGTGTCTCACTGCCCATCTTCTTCTGTTGCTGCAAGCATGGAGGGGCCAAATGAAACCTAGATTCATGAGTATGTGGCTGTTTTTCCTTTGCTCATGGCATAAATCAAAAAGAAAAAAAATCTGTTAGCACAGAGCTCAGGTTTGTTTATTTTTTTGCCAGCTGCAACATGCTACCCTCTTAGGGGATCACGTAAAACCAGTCATGGTTTAGCTTGGAGTGACATGTCAAACCCAAACTGGAGGCCTGGCCCCTCTCAGTGAATTACAACCTTGTCAGGAACCTATTATATATATGCATATATACATACATATATGTATTTTTTTTAAATTAAGGTGGGTTTTTTATCAAATCAAATACCTGCACACTAAATTATATTGCTGGTGCCAGCCTGACTCTCCGTCTCTCTCCCCTGCTTGCTTTTCCTCAGCGTTCCGATACAGGGGGGTTTGTTCGGAGGAGGGAGCGGACGGGCAGCTCCCATGCTGCTGAGGAAACGCTGTTTGACCTTGGCCACATGTTTTGTTTTTGAATATTTACCACAACATGTCCCAGTGCTGTTGCCTTCATGATAAAAATATTCAGAGTGCCAGAGCGGAGGCCTGAGGTAGTGGGTGAAAGGAAGGAAGGTGAATCAGTAATAGAGTACAGCCATCAAAGCTGTTTACTCATCTGTTTTCTGAAACAAGTTTGTTTTGCTTATTAATAGGGCTTGAAATGCCAAGGGGAAGGTTTAGGGTGAACTAAAAATGCCATATGTTCCTCTGGCATGGAGTCTCCTTTTGTACTTGCTAAAATTAGTTGGGTGCTGGCTTTTCCCTTTTTATCCACCTCCTCCCTCTGAGGAATAGATGATATTGTTGTTTTAGGGAGGCCAGAAAGCTCAACAAATGAAAGTAGGAAAAGTTCACTGTGGGTCTGTTGAATCCATGTCTGGCAGTTTCTGTAGTCACATGCATAAGCTGCTTCAAAATAGAGCACACAATAATACTAATAATAAAATTAAGAGGGTTTCAACTCCTCATCTTTTTCATGAAGGAAAAGGGGAATGATTGTTATGAACAAACATCATCCAGGAGATACTTGTGCCGTAGGTATGGCCTTCCAGGGGAAGAAGTTACTCACAGGACAGCAAATTAAATTGCTATATAGCATCCCTGTGCCTAATAGTGTGATCATCTAGTGCTTCCTACAGGAAAACCTGTACCTGGTTAACAATACATCCAGCTAAACACTGGCGTAAAATCCTTCCTTTGTGTGCTTCCGAGGAGCATTATGGTTTGGTTTTTAGAGAATTGAATTCAGACCACACTTGGGGAGGGGGTTGGGTAGAAAAGTTTTCCTCAAGGGGACCTCCGCAAACCGTGACCATTTCTGTTCAGAGAACATAATGAAAAACTCTTACTAATCCTATATCATGCATGTCTGGGCATCGAGCTCACATGCAAACTGAAAGAGGCTCGTGCTCATAGGATCAATTGCAAATTTAGTACGGGGTGATAGAATACGCTAGTGCCTGAGCATATCAGCACTGCATTAACTCCAGCCATGGTCAGGCTGCTCTACGCTCAAGCAATTGTTTGTTAAGCAAGGTGAGAGGGTGAAGGAATGCTTTGGAGGAAAGGCCCCATCTCATAGACCGTTTGTGGAAGTGCATGTGCTGGTGGACACATGGGGATGAAGCATAGAGAAGGATATCAGAGCAGAGCTGAGAAGGAGACCTGCCATTCTCTCCTTTCCTTCTAGCTCAGGAAGGGACGTTTGGATTTTCATTCTTGAAAAGCTTTAAAGGAAATACCTGCAGTACTTGATATTTTAGATTGGCCGTGATGAAATAAGCTAAAGTTAAGAGCTATGAGATAGGAGAAGAAAGACCCTAACAGAAAGGACTGGATATGTTAGGATACTCTGCACATAGCTGGAGGGGGTAATCCATTTTAAACAGGAGAAGCTTCAACATCATGTAGGTGTCAGAGGCAGAGGGGTCAATTTCTGATGGTTTGGCCACTCTCATTCTGCACTGAACCTCAGTCTGACCAACCCTGCCCTTCTGAGCATTGGTCTGAGGACCCTAAAACCCAGACTAAGTCGCTCTAGTTCAGACTTTTATCATCTGAATAGGAGCTGGTGGGCTTGGGGTCAAGCACCAATTCAGACTGAGGCTCAATAAGTCCAGGAATCTTAAAGCAACTAAATGTAGCAGGATATGATGCTTCCGTAGGTCTTGTCTCATTACTAGTTCATCAAATCCCAAGAAACAGAAGTGTGCTACTTAACATTTAGGGTTTTCCACAGTCTCCCCAGTAAGTACACATCCTGCAGGACTGGGTAGCCTCCCAGCCTCGCTGCCTGCTGAGGATGGACAAAATAGGTCCTGCCCAACTCCTCTGGTGCCTTATTGTGCTCAGTGCTCTGAAGGGGGCAGAAATCAGTCACTCCAGGGGACGGCTCAAGGAGAAAATTTTAAATGTTTGTAGTCGTTTCATTGCATTATAGCCCTTATTAAATAAAGTTACAGGGGAACATAAAGGTGGCCTACTTCTATTTTCGATGCAGATATTATGTAAATTTATGTACCTGATTATGCCAATCTTGCAAACCCCCTCCAGTTTCTGAACAGTTTCCAAGCTGTCCCCCCTGCTCAGTGTGGAATACTTTGTCATTTTGTTCTGGTTTGGAAGCGGGGCCTGCTAAAGCTCCAGTGTGTGTCTCTATGCTCCCTTCTTTCCTGCAAGCCATGTACTGAATCTGGCACTGGGTTTTCTGGCTGGTTGAAGAAAAGTGTGTTTCTGAGGTGAAAAATTTGCCTTTTAAATTTCTGTGTAGCTTATACCCAGATTATAACTCATATGCAGGGCTGAATACCAAATGACCCTGTTACTTATTTCCACAAATATCCTGAAAGGCGAAGAGTGAGGCAAGGGAAAATACTGGCCTAAATCCAATGCTGTTAGAACCCAAAATCAATGGCGTTTGTATGAAGGTTGGATTTGGCCTCTTCCATCTTTCATTTAAAGCTGTACGGTTAACAGAATGTAAATATTGCATGATGCCCCAGAGCTGCACCAGCAAATCTGCTCAAAGATGCATCTTCCCCTATTGAACAAGGCAAATATTGTAAAACGAAGCCCCCATAACAAAGACCCTGTCTCCTGGAAAAGCTGTTAGTAACTCTTGTGATATTGTGCCTTACAAGGTACTTGTGAAGACTAAAACTTGGAACCAAACATGAAAAAGAAGCTCCTTTTTGGCAGTTACAGAACAATCCACAGTGGGTATTGACATGATACATCATTAGTAAAAGGCTTTGTCAAACCTAGTCCTTCTGGTTCCACACTGACAGACCTATGTATTATCCTAAGAATTTTCCAGAACAGAGAAAGAAAAGGAAATATGAACCTTATTGTAAGGGAGATAAACTCACTGGAAAATGCACTGAAGGTTTTTCAAGGATTCTGCGGTCAAAAAACATTTCCTTTGACATCTCCTGTGAATTATGGTTTATTTCCACTCTATTCACTCTCATGGACAGTATTGTGGGAAGAGCACAGAGTTTTTAATCATGAAATAGTGATCTTTATATGTGGCAGCAAGAGTACTACATGTCTGTGCCAGGTCAGATGCTCTTGGTGATTCTTGTTGAAGTACAAAGCATTGTGATATGTCCTTGCAAAACCCCATCCCACCATCAGCACTCTTCCATGCCTGGAGCAGTGACTGGTGACGTTTTAAATCTCTGCACATCTGATGCCAATTGTTCGCTCCCACACGAACCCCAAGGAGGTGATGCAGCAAAATAGGGACCGAGCATCTGTTTAACTTCCTTTTTGGAATCATTGCTCTCTGAGATTGAAATGTTGAGATGAAACATATGGGTTTCAACTGTGTCTCTAGGGCTGCAAAGTTAGAGTCCTGTAGAATACATATTGTGTGTAATGCATGGTTGTTATTTCTACGTTAGCACTGCCAGTGCTGGGGTTGGCTGTTAGCGTGTCATTCTCCTGACACATCATTAATAAACAGGTAATTTCATACCTGATTTCCACGGAGTGTCATGCTGAAAACCACCTGGGTTTCAGTTTTCATCGACACGGAAAATAAAAATATAAAAAAGAAGAAAGAAGATGCAGACTGAGAAGCAGTGGTTATATCTGAACTGGGACTGGGCTAATTGAATAATGGGTCGATCAGGTTTGAACAAGAACACACGCTGGAAAGAGAAAAAGTATAACTGGAACCTGTGAGGCTCCATATGCTCTGTTGTTGGGAAGGAGATTTCACAGCATTGGCTTTGCAGTTAGGAACCTTTTACTAAACAGGAATCTTGCCCAAATCTTTGTTGCTTCAGTAGTGCATGCATCAATCTTTTATTAGGTCTTATCCCATGGATGTGGAGAGCAATTCATTCCCTTTTGTAGCAACATTTCATGTATTTGAAGACCTGATATATGTTCCATCTGTTTTTTCTTATGTTGGCTGAATAACTCCGGTTCCTTCCAGTTTTCTGTGTCATTTCACAAAAAACCTGACCCGTATTAACTAATCCCAATTAATTTTGTAATTGATCCTTTTCCAGAAGCTGTTACAGGAGTGTACATTTGCCAGCAGGTGTCACCATCCGAGAACAATAATATCAAGCCCTGGAACGCAACTGCGTCCTGCAGGAAATGCAAGATCTGTCTCTGCAGCTCTCTCTGCCTTGCCTACCATTAGAACTCCTTTGTTCCATAATTATTTGTCACTTTTTAAGAAAGTAAATATGTCCTGAAAGCAAGAGACCTCTCCAGCCAAAGGAAAACTCACCAAGTTTGGAAAAGGAGCTTGACCAAGTTATCAGGGATGTTACAAAGTGTTTGCTGGCTGCTGGCAGCAAGGAACTGGGTTAGGATTTGGGGTGGCGTAACCCCCTGGGTCTAGATATCCCACAGTTGCAGACTTCTTGAAGGTCCAGCATGCTGAAAGCATAGGCAGCTTTCCTCCACAGCCTGTCTCCTGCACTGAAACACTCTTTGGAAACACCTTCATCAGTGTTCAGCAGGTAGTGGCTTCTTCAGATACAGGCATTTGCACAAAAGCTGCATAAATATTGGAAATAAAACCTGCTGCAAACTGAAGGATTAGTATTGAGCGCTTTGTCTAAATAGTCTCCATTCCCCCCACATCCCCTCCCCAAAATAAAATAGCGTTGTTTGAAATTTCCAGGGAAGCTTAGGCCTAAAGCATTGGGTGAGATGTAAATTTCTTAAAATATTTATCCATCCATAAGTGGCTACATATTTGACATTATTATAGGGTTTCTCAGTGTTCCATTTTATTAAAAAATATTTATTTGGTTTCTAAGATTACTGCTGCTCTGACCACAGAAAATTCAATTACCGAAAACTGCAGCTATCAAATTGGTTGAAAATAAATAGCCTTTTATCCAAACCTGGCATGGGCTGGTTTACTTTTAATACGTAGCCATAAAAAAAAAAAAAAAAAAAGAAGCTCTTTCCACAGAGAGCCAGTTGGTTACAGAGCAAGAAGCCAAGGAATACTTTGCATCACCAGGTTTTATTTAAAATACGGTAGGGAGGGGGGTGAAAATAAGTTGTTATGAGATTAATTAGCTGTTCATTTTTCTCCGTTGTTTTAGCAAGGCGTATCTTTTGTAACAGTAAGTCAGTCTAGTTTTCCCCACACGCCTGGTTAAGAAGATAGGGAAGTAACAATCCCAAATGCTTTCTTAAAGTACGGGATGACTCCTACCTGCAAGGTTTTAAAGCAGGCATTGTGTTTGCAAAGGCAAATAACAGAAAATAGTGTTGCGATAACTGCTGGGGATCGCTCAGTCAACAGGTTTAGTAATTGCTTTTCATCTTTAATGACATAGATTCTGTCGCATCTCAAGATGTGTCGCAGAGGTCTATTAATGAAGTAGGTACTTGAATGTAGGTAAAAGCTTTAACACCCTCTGGGATGTACGAGAAATGTTATACACCTACATGTTAGGTGAATGTCTGGCTCATACCTTCACCCATAATCATCTCTCTTCTAACAATGCGTTGCAAAGGGAAAAAAAAAACAGAAGGGAACAAATTTTAGAAGAGTGACTGTCATTTCTGACTCTTTCCCCCTCCTTTAATTTGTTGAACAACCTCATTGCTTTTCCAATCTGTTCCCTTGCCTGTAAAGTCCCTTCTGCACCATGTCTGAAGACATCATGTCTTTCAGCTGAGGTCCTAAAGGCATCAAAGGCTGGAATGTGAAACATCTCTGTCCTGTCGTATGGCAGGAGTTGGGCGCTAACAGGTTCTGTTAGCAGGCGGGCTGACCGAGAGCCCCTGCCTTGGATGGATCAAGGCTGCTTGCTGAGAGATGGCACAACGTGCTCCAGGCAGACACGGTTCTCAGGATGCACCAAAGAGCTGTCTTTCCCAGCACCAGGATGAAAAGCCATGAGATCAAAGCTCAGACGAAAGCAAAGGGAGATAATGCAATGGGCACATGGCCTTCCCAAAAATGCTGCTTTTACAGGGAGACTGCTTCTTGCCTGTGGAATGAATGCCCATTGCTTGAAGGTAACCTTCAAAGGGGAGCTAAAGGGCCAAGGAGATTTTTCTACGCGAAACAGAAACATGTCAGTATTAAAAAATCTCAGGTTTTATTGCTTTGGAAAGACATCTGAGTTCCCTAGAAGAGCTGTGGGAAAATTCGTCAGCTGCTGAGATGGGTAAAAATATTCCTGTATCTCCTGCTGGGCACACGGAGAGAATCGCAGTTATTACCATTTCCTCGAAAATTGAAAGCACTTTGTAGTTCCTATTTACTGAGTTTTCATACTTTGAAAGCAACGTGGGAGGGGGGTTACCTGTAGATCTCAGCTAGAAATTGTGGGTCAGGACAGCAACCCAGACCTCTACCGTACTCACCCCTTCAGATGGCACTTTTCATTTCCCCAGCCCTCAGTCTTTCCAGCTGCTAAATAGAGATATTATAAAGGGTTATGTTGCAAAGTTTGGTAAAATTAAATAACGCTTGGAAAGGGCTTTGAGAAGATTTTGTGAGGAAAGGACTCACTTAGATTTGAAGAATAGCTGGCTGGTTTTCCGTCTCTGTGGTTTTGCAGGTCTGTACACACACGTCCCATTGTACACAAAAGCCGCTTATTTTTTTAAGGCAGTTGGTGAGTGTATTAGATGACATCAAGCTATCCAAAGAGATTGCTTCAGCCAAAATGGCAGGAGAGAAAAGAGACTGAGAACCTGCGCCTTAATCTCTTTCCTGATGTGATTTCCCAATTGCATTGGGAGGGAAAGTCTTCCCGAGCTTAAAGTCTGATTATGCCAGGAGAGAAAACGCAGGAGCGGTTCTGCCCCAGTCAGCTTTCCAGGAGTCCTTTCCCCAGCTCCCTGGAGATGAACGAGTTCCCATTGTCTCCTGCTGAGTCTGCTTGCTGCAGTGCTGCTGAAATGTAGTTTATGGATAAAATGTAGTTTAGGGATCTGTAATGGATCCTGCTCTCAAAGCCAGCAGACCAGTAGCTCAGCCGTCAGTTGTCAGCCCATAAAGTCTGTGGTTACCTTTATTTTCCTTTTTTATTTTTTCTTCCCTTCTTCCTTTTTTTTTACATCCTTAAAGTGATGGCACAAGGGAAGCTGATGGATCTGAAATTGCGGGAGCAGCTCCACAGACTTCTTTAGCAAATGAACATAAAAGTGTGTTGCAGTTTTACGTTGAACTGTGTGACTGGTAACGGTGGTGTCCCCGTTGCCTTCCTCTGGGGGCTGACTCCCACCCTAAACCGCTTCACGCTCACTGTTGACTTGTGTCTCCTGAATGACAGTAAAATCCCACAGACTCTGCTGAAGGTGAGGTGGCTTATCAATTGCAGCAAAAAACCTCCCTGGAAGTGTGTTTATCTAAAAGGCTTGTATATTTATATATATTTTTGAATGCCTGCTTCTAGATAATGTTGCTTTGCTCATTTTAAATACTCTGCCTTGAATAAAGAGCTTCTTTGGAAGCTTTTCTAAGTGAGTTAGTGCTTAATGTTGCCTTGGTAGCAGATACCCTTCAAGTTATTCACTGGGATGCATACAAACAACACATTGACTGTGGCCTCACTTTATATTCTCACTAAATCAAGGTAAAGCTTTTTAGAAAATTTTCCTGTGGGTGTGAAGTGATTTTGACATAGGCACAGTTCACATCAAGAACCCTCCAGACTTGTGGCTTCCGAGCAATGAAGGGGAAAAATATAGCTTGGGGTGGGGACAGGAGTTAGAAATAGTTCAGAGGACCCTGGGATGCTGGGCTATAATTCATGCCAGAGGAGACCCAGCTATCGCACACCACTTGTCACAGATTTATGGATCATCTGTTTTGTTAGTGCTTATGGATCTCTTGCTGAACATAACCCTTCTTGATATCGTTTTTCCTGATCAAAGACTGTTCAAGTCATAAATGTCCCTGTGATATCTGGAGGTTTTCCTAAGGAGAAGGAGCACTGATGGCACAGTTGTTGGGGTACTCATGAAGTCATATATTTTCTGTGTATATCTTAACAAGTTCCTGAGGTGCACTTTAATTTTATATGTATTGAACAATCTTTCCTGATGATTTTGTGTGTTGAATATAACCACATAGAATGAGGCCGTTTCTTTGTCATCAGTATCACCTGAAATTCATAGAACGGTCACTCTGAAATATTCACAACATTTTTCCTTGAATTCCCTCACAAGTAAAGTTGGAGAGTTGTACCTCTACGCCTGCAGGTGTAGAAGATTTAGACTTCTATGTGAATGAAGTACAATGAGATTTTAATCTCACGTACATCACAATGTGACAACCGGCTCCTCATTATTCCTTCCTGTTATTTTTTTTTTTCCAGTCTGGCGTTATTATCTTAATGACAGTAAGGGCTGCAAATGTTCATGGATCAGCAGCTGCCAGGCACACGCACGTCTTCTGCCACACAGCTCATCTCTGCCCTCACCAAAATTGCCTTGTTCCGATGTGTTTCCTTCCGCACATTCAAGCAGCAGCTTCTTGCCTGGGTCTGGCAGTCGAGGTGATTTGTGTCTGTTGGAGAAAACAGCCAATGTGAGTGCTGTGATTAACTAGACTCTCTTCCGTAAATACGGCTTGCAAAATGAAGGATTTTCATAATTCCTATAAAATTCCATGTGCAAGATTGTATTTCTGCATTCTTAGGCTGGACAGAGCCCTGAGGTGTCTGGAGCTGAACACTTGCCTTTAAATTCCAAAGTCAGTGTCTCATTTTTGCCCGAGCCATTGAAGCATCATCCACTGAAGGAAATGCCAGTAGACTGATTTTCTTTTTAGGACACATCTGAATCATTTTAACTTTTAACTTACCCGCTGCTGGTAGAGAGATCTAAAACTCTTGATGCTTCCTTCAGCTTTTAGATATGAACTTTATCAAGACATAAAGTTCTGTGTCTCTTTTGTGATTAATTAGACACCTTCTTATAAGGAACGTCCCTCGTCCTAGGGAGGCTTGCTACAGAATTCAGAGAGTTTCTCATTGGAATATCTAGGGGGTGGACATAAAACAGAGAAGCTGGAATTTTGAAGAGCTTTCAGAAGGGTCATCCCGTTGGCTCAAAAGTAGCGTGGGTCCCAGAGCTTGTCCCCTTCTGGTGTGTGTAGCACGTAAAGCACCGAGCGTTTGAAAACAAGTGCATCCACAGAGAAGATCGATGTGAAGGGAATACAGATGGTGCCCAAACCACAACGTGTACAACTTGATTAGGCTCCAGACCTCAAACAGACCTAATTTAAGGGTTATCCAGATACAGGTTTGTAGGTTTGCTCATTACAGAAATTAGAGACTAACTAGAGCATTCAGATACTGGTTTGAATACTGGTAAAGACCGCAGCGTTCAGAGATATTTGGACCAAAGGTGTTAATTTTAATCCATTTTTAGAAAGGCGTGATTATTGCTGGCTTAACTATTTTATTTTCAATGTTTTAATTACTTGAGAACAAACAGTTTCATACAATTCCCAGAGCAGCTGAGCTACACTTGGGAAGCCAAATATTCCGGCAAGACACAAGATTCTTTTTCTTTCTTTTTTTTTTTTGTGGAGGCAGGAAAAGGTCTATGTACAGAGCAAATGAAATGCTGAAGTTATAGTCCGGTGTCCATTCTGTCAGTCACTAGGAATTCGTGTAGAATTCCATTTGAAGATCTATATTTTAGGTACAAATTTGGAGGTTTTATTGTTTCTTTAAAGTACGCACAGATTATTTTATTTTAAATCCAAGTCACATTATACCCAGCCAAGTCTGGTGTCATTTTACGGACATGAAAACATAGAAACTCAGCTCTCCGGTTCCTTATTATAGGATTGAGTCTGTTGTTAATTGATGATGATTTTGCTTTATTTTACTGAAAGCAGCAGTGGAGATGAATACATTGCAGGAGCTGTTTTTACAGTCTATGTTACTCCTTTCTCTATTGGTGTGCAGTTAGATAGAAACTCTGTACTGTGTGATTTAAGTGAATGGACAGATGAGAAGAGAGAAAATAGCTATATCATTCAGAGTTAACAGGATTTTCATATTTCTGAGCTTGGCAGTATTCTCAGGGCAGCCGGAAATTTTTATCCTCATTTACTTTGTTCCAAATAACAGGGGTTTTTTTCAATTTTATATCACATTTGTTTAGAACTTTGGAAAATTTCACTCATTTATGTTAAGATGAGCCTACAATTTTACTGTTGTCAGAATGATAAGATGAATCAATGGAAGATATGGGGGGAAAGGCTTTCCTTGGCATTGCAGTTTAGCAGGATTTTCATAAGATCTTGTTTGTATTTCTGTAAAGGTTTGAGTGGGCACCAGCTGCTATCTCAAAGCCACAAACATCTTGGATAGCCAGGTCCAAGCAATTCCCTTTTAAGTAAGGCAAAGCAAAAATATAAAATTCTATATTAAATTCTAGTATTAATGCAGCTGTTTCTCCAGGGATCTTACTGGAATTACTTGAAAAGAATGAAGCCCAAGGTGTGAATTTAAGGAGGGCTCTTGCTTCCTTTTCAAAGAGAAACATGAAGAAAAGGGGAACTAAAGAAATGTAGGAATTTAAAAATAAATAGAGATAGCAAACTGTAGTTGTTTCTCTCGGTGACAAACAGTGTGCTTTTATGTCTCTTTTCAGAGCACTTCACAATCAAATTTTCAGGATTTTTCATGGAAATTTTCCAGCCTGGACGTACAGTGGGAGTATGTATTTTCTGTACATGCAGAAAAGGATGGAAAAGGAGTGATAAACTCCCCAATAAATCTGTCAGCAGGAGCGACCCTTGAAAATAACATGGTTCTTAGCTTTCTCCAACTAACACATCTCATCCTTTAACAGTATAAATAGCTGGGTTTAAAACTAGATTTCTCAACTGAAAATGTTAAATTTGCTGGCATAAGATGCAGCTTTTGACATTAGAATATGGGACCATTCCACTAGATTTACAGTCCTGAAGTCCATATTCCCTTGAAGATTAAACCTTCATTAAGTTCCCCCTTTTTTTTTCCCCTTTATTTCCTGCCTTTTGCTCACATCACACTATAACTTTCATAAGCACTCTTGGTTTTAGTGCTTTAATAAAAACAGCTTTGGTGGAGGTTTAAAGGCACTTCAGATTCTCTAAAAACCTTTTGGAAATTCAGCCCTAAATCAGGAATTCGACCATCCTTCCCTAGCCCCTTGCCTCCCACTATACGTCTTCATTAAGATGCATCGAAAAGAAGGTAGCCTGTAATTTAAACAATTACATCAAGGGCTTGATTTTCTTTTCCTCTCTCTCTCTTTT
>WEIS01048533.1:1872-17749 GCA_013389965.1 Todus mexicanus
CTTTTATTCTTAGTTTTTACAGGCATAGGCAGTTAGTATTTGCTGTTATGGGACAGAAGGTTATTAAGAAAGAAGAGGGGAGGAAGAATAGCTTGTCTGTCACTTCTTTCTGGAGAAACTGCAGCAATTAGCTTTGCTGAGGATACTCACAGGATAGTTCTGACTTCCTTATTTTCTAATAAATGCCCAGTCTCTGCTGCAGATCATCCTGCTGAATGAATACTTTGGGTGGGCTGTTAGGTTGTACCTACCAGTGTTACACTGTACATGAAAATACACCCATTTTTCACATGAACATGCATAGCATAAAATGTTTCTTCTGTTGACACTGTGCTATCTTACGAAGGACAAAAGTGGTACTTCAGCGACAGTTCCATGATTGGTTTAGGACAAATACTTGTATTCTGTAGGTCACAGCAGTACTTGTTTTTGTTCTGCCCAGTGTTTATGCCTATCCCTGTGCATCAGCCCACAAACAGGTTCTGTACAGACTTCTTCCTGCTCGTCACAGTCAGCTATGGACATACTTTATGGTAGCTTTTCTTACAAAAGTCCCAACAGATGCACTACAAATTTATCAAAATGCCTCTAAAACAATCTTCTTTAGCTCAGGTTATTGTATTATTTTTCAGATGAAGTTACTTTGTCCAGTAAGTTCTCAAAATTGAAAACAGCTGATCATGACAGTTCTCGGGAGTTATTTTTTTCTTACTTTTTTTTTTTTCTTGTGAAGGAATAATGGGAAAATCGTTCACTGAATTAATTTGTCAGTTTTAATAGGTTTGACTTCTTTCAGTCCACAAAAATTGACTAAATACCTTGCTTCCTTGTAGTGTGGTTTCTTCAAGAGAAATAAGAAAGATCATTATGATGCCACATATCACAAGGCTGAGATCCATGCTCAGCCATCTGATAAAGAGAGGCTTACTTCTGATGCATAGTATTGATCTACTTCTGTAATTGGTAATTGATCCTTTTTAATTTTTAGCTGTGGCACACGCTATGGTTGCAGTGGCTAACGGTGAAGCTTTTACTGCATACGTTCTATTAACTTTTGGATTCCAAACTATCGTACTTGCTTGCTCATTCTGTCGATATATTTTCAGCTTCTGGTGCACGCGAGCAAACAGGTGTTTACCCTGGTCTGAAAAGCTTCTGGTTTATTTCTTTAGAAAACACGCTCACCTGTTGCAACGGGTTTTATTACTTTTTTTTAAATTTAAAACTGTTTTAACAGTACAAGTAAGTTTTTTAAGCTTGAGAGATGGTAATCAACACTGCAGAGTTATGATTTAAAGCTAAGACTACGTGGATGGTGGATAAACCTGCTTTACTAACCTTTAGTGCATGCTGAAAGATACATGTTGCTTGTCATGAAAGGGGTTTTCAAAATGAGAATTTAAGTGCTATGGAAGCATCTGTTTTCNTGACACCAGTGACCCATAAGCATGTAAAGCTGAGTGTCTGCCAGTCATCATCTCTGTAACACTCTGGCCATAACTTCATTTTGTTTTGAAAATTAATTTCAGTCCATCCCTCAATCTTTAGAATTCATTTTTACAGTGGCTTTGAATATAAAAATTGCAGGGCACAAATAAGCTGTACTAGATTTCTTCCAGGGAGACCTGTTGTGTTGTGGCATGTTAAAAACTTTCAAGTTATGCCTGGTTTTTATCCTATGGCGATCTAAGCAAGACTCACGTTCTAGTACCGCGTGTGTGGCTAGTTCAGGTGACTTGAGATGGTACTTTGAAAAACAAGGCCCGAGCATAACTTTTCGTGAAGGTCTGGAAATCTTTCTGTAGGTTTTTAAAGAAAAATCTTGCCACTGTGCCGGAAGATACCGAAGTACATATCTGCACTTGATTCAGGAGAAGCAAGCTTTCCTGAACTATATCTACTTTCTGTAGCATTAAATTCTATCTCATGAATGAACAGCTTTATAAGACAACTTAAAAGACTTGTAAAACAAATTTGGGTAGTGGAGGGAATATTTTTAAGGTGTTAGATTACCACTGGATTGCCAAGCCCGTGCCATCTCTCTTCAACTGCTGCTGGGAACATCTAATGTAGACCTGTGGGCTCATGTTTTTACAGCTACATATGCTGCATTTTTGGCATACAATAGATTTGTTTTTAATTTTCTTACCTGCATATCTGTGCAAAGGAAGAGTTTATTCCTTCTATATAATTGTAGTATTTTGGCAGCAACTTAAATCTTAAACTGTTCTTTTTCTTCTCTGCCACAGTGCGGGTTCTTCCGGCGTTCTAGGTACGAAGACAGTGTCCCCCAATACCACGCTGTAAGAATTCGAAAGGAAGAGCGACAGATCAAAGATGGGAAATACAAAGACCTTGAGACAAAACAGTGGCTCACAAAATGGAACGAAAATGAAAGTTATTCTTAGGGAAAAAAATATTTTCATCCACAAAGTTCAGATAGAAGTTAAGGTTTTCATTAATGGAATACTGATGGAGCTAGACCTATGAACACTATGGACATTCACCATTTGATTTGTAGATATTACTACTTACATTGAGGCTTTTGTTTGCACAGTTAAAATTGCTTCAAGGAACTCTATTTGCATTATTTAATTTCCAGACTGCCTCTTTCCCCTTTCAAATCTAACTCACGCTTTACAAGATACTGTGTTAATTTGGGGTCTTTTCTGCAAAATATGCAAAACCACTACAGCAAAGCTTTCCCTGTGACCCCAGCCTTCTTCTGAGATATGCAAGGAATGCATGGTTAAGGTCAAGACGGGTTCTCCATCCTTCCCTCAATGCACAGTCCAGTATAAACACACGTGGCCTTAACATTCAGGTATAATCTGAAGACCTACGAATCTACTTTAGTCATAATTTCTGTCTGCTGCATTAGTTAGGGCTTAACAAAAAGCATCGTCTTAAATTACATGTGCAATAGGTCATGTTGCTCAATTGTTTTTTAAGATCAGATTGTGTGATTCTGGCTCACAACAAATATACACAGGTGGTTTTTTTAAAAGAGAGGCTTGAATATTAGATGTACTTTTTGTATATATATATTTTAGTCATTTTTGTATTTATTTTTGTTAAAAATCATTGTCTTTGACAGTTAGGCCAAAGACAACTGAACTTTCAAATCCACTGTGTTTCTGAAATTCAGATTACAAGACCTGAGGCTTTTGCTGCATTTTAATACATCACTGAAGATGCCAATGCTTTCTAAAAATGTAAATATTTATTCCAGTGATGTGTATGAGGGCTTTTACCCCCCTGATCCTTGTAACTTAATGCAATAGGAATTATCAGGTCTTGTAACACGATTTGTATATTGCTTCAGACTATTTAACGATTTGGACACGAAGCAGAAGTAGGGGGTTTAGATACAATTTTATACTTACTGCAAGAAAGTGAGAGGTCCTCTGGAAACAGCTGCCTAGCTTCGTAAGGACTTTGTTTGGCAAAAGGCATTGACTACTGCAGCTGTTACACAGCACTTGAAGGAGGCTGTAACTGCCTAACTTAACTGCGGGATCTGAGCTGATCCACGCTGAGACTACTGAATCATCTTGAGTACCTGAATGTTGATAAAGATAGAACCACAATGTGTTTATCAGTAATTTAGTTGTTGTAACATAATTGATAAAAATATTTAAAGAGTTTACTTTTTTTACCCGTGTTCTAAAGCGTTGGTACTATTTAAGAATGAAGATTTAGTTCACAATTGTTTATTGTTCCACGTGAAACAAAGTTCTGCTCAAAGAGGATGCACATTAATTGCTAGTAATTTGAACTATGCAAAAACCTCTTGGTACTTTTTCCCTCATAGGGTAAAAAACCTGCTAGGAGGGCAGTTGTCAAGTGTCTTACTACTAAATAACTTTGAACATACCTCCTTGGAAGGTGTGGTCACTTAAAAAGTTACCGTTCTAGAGAGTGCATTAATTTAACAGGGTCTTCTTCCTCCCACTGAATAATCTCAGTATGTCTTGACTCTGATTTTATGAACAGTTGCACATGTATTTAGCTGTTACCCAATTTTCGAGCTTTTAAAATTCTAGCTTATTTGCTGAAAGGCTCAGCAGCATCAGAAGCCAAGCCTTGGATTTATAAGCAGATTGCGGCCCTCACCTAAGAACATGAATGTCTTAGCAGTGTTAAACTGAAAGTTCATGAAAAATAAGTCATGTCACTGGTATACTTCTATCTCAGATTTTTTTTTTACACCAGCTAGCAATGCTACATCATTCCATGATTAGAAATTACCTGTGGATATTTGTATAGAAGTGTGAAATAAAATTTTTTTTAATTAAGCATTGTTTTGTTAGTAGTGATTTCTTACCATAGTTCCCTGAGGTAGCTGCAGCTAAGTTCACTAGAAGAGCAAGCTGAAAGCTGCAAGCTTTCACAAACTGTCTTACTCTCAGTACTGCCCTAACTCGCAGTGCCCTCCCTTGTGCACAGAGGCAGATAAGGCAGCAGCAGGAGATAACAGCACAATCTCGTGCTCGCAGGCTGGCCGCTGCTTGCTCCTGCGTCCAGCACTGGTAGGAGTCAGGCACAGAGTCCGGCAGAACCGGCTCTGGCAAAGCACCAGGTCTTTCCCTCCACCCTTGGCTCATGCTGCCCAGGGTGCCTGCAACACAAGCAGTCTTCTAAAAGCTCGCCTGCCAGACCTATGTTTCTGTAACCAGGCGAGGTGGATGAACCCCCTAAAATTAATTAAGAACCTCACATACCCATCTGTAGTTAGCTGTAGGAAATTTAATACTGACAGTCAACTATGGGATTGCAGGGTACGGTTTCATCTCTACAACGACAAAAACAAACAACAAGAACAAAAAATCAAGCAAAAAAGATGCAGAAAAATACCCCAAAACAACCAACAGAGAAAACCTGTGGTTTTTCTCCATTTTAGTGGGTGCCCTGGTGCCAGAGGATACAGAGAAGGCAGAGTTACTGACTGACTGCCTTTATTGGTAAGACCAGCCCACAGGAATCCCAGTCTCTGGACGTAAAAGAGAGAGTCCCAGAGGACTCTCCACTGGTCAATGAAGATCCGGTTAGAGATTATTTAGGCAAACTGAACGCTCACAAATCCATGGGCCCTGATGGATCCGCCCACGAGTGCTGGGGGAGCTGGCTAATGTTGCTATGCTACTCTCCGTTTTTGAGAGATGCAGAATGGGAGAGAGGCCCGAGAACTGGAGGAGAGGCAGTGTTACTCCAGTTTTCAAAGAGGACAAAAAGGAGAACCTACAAAATTACAGACCAGTCAATCAGCCTCAGCCTCACCACTGTTGCTGGAAAGGTGGTGGAGTGGCTCATTCTGAAGGTCATCTCTAAGCACAGAGTAAAATAATAATCAGGCGTAGTCAGCATGGATTCACCAAGGGGAGATCATGTTTAACTGATCTGATTGCCTTTATGGCTGTGTGACTGGCTGGATAGATGAGGGGAGAGCAGTGGATGTTGCCTACCTTGACTTCAGCACTGTCTCCCATAACACCCTCATAGGAAAGCTCAGGAAGCGTGGGTCTGATGAGGGGCCCGTGAGATGGAATGAGAACTGGCTGTGATGGAGCTCCCAGGGTTGTGATCATCAGCACAGAGTCTAGTTGGGAGGCCTGTAGATAGCCGTGCTCCCCAGGGCTCAGTGCTGGGTCCAGTCTTGTTCAACATATTCATCAATGACCTGGAAGAAGGGATAGCGTGGACCCGCAGCAAGTTTGCTACTGATACAAACCTCAAAGGCTTGGCTGATAAAGCTGTGCTGCCATTCGGCGAGACTGCGACAGACTGGAGAGTTGGGCGGAGGGGAGCTTCACGAAATTCAACAAAGACAAGTGGAGTCCTGCACCTGGGGAGGAATAAAATGAAAAACCCCAGGCACCAGTGCAAGTTAGTGGCTGACCTGCTAGAAAGCAGCTCCACAGAGAAGGACCTGGGAGTCCTGGTGGACATGTTAACCATGAGCCAGTAATGTGCTCTTGTGGCCAAGAAGGACAATGGTCTCCTGGGGTGCATTAAGAGTGTGGCCAGCAGGTTGAGTAAGTTCTCCTCCTCTACTTTGCCCTAGTGAGGCCACATCTGGAGTACTGTGTCCAGTTCTGGGCTTCTTAGTTCAGCTGAACTACCAGAGAAGGTCCAGTGGAGGGCTACAAGGATGATTAAGGGACTGGAGCATCTCTCTTATGAGTAAAGGCTAAGGGACCTTGGGCTCTTTAGCCTGGAGAAGAGCAGGCTGAAAGAGGATCTCACCAATGTTTATAAATACCTGAAGAGTGTCAAGAGGATGGGCCCAGTCTCTTTTGTGGTGCCCAGTGACAGGACAATGGGCAACAAGCACAAACTGGAACACAGGCAGCTCCACATCAACATCAGGAAAAACTTCGTTACTGTGAGGGCTACACAGGCTGCCCAGGGAGGCTGTGGAGTCTCCTCTGGATAATTTCAAAACCCACCTAGACAAGTTCTGTGCAACCTGCTCCAGATGAATCTGCTTTGGCAGGTGCATGGGTTGGTCCCTTCCAACCCCTACTACTCTGTGACTTGTAAGATGTTAACCCTCACAGGACGCTTTGCTCACCTCTGCTGACAGACCTTTTTATGCAACAAAGCCTGAAGATAAGGGTTAGCTGGATACACGCCAGATCGCCAGACCGGTGTTTGTTGTTACAGCCGAGAAAATTCTAGGACTAGCAACCAGGAGATGCTGGTAGATCTTTCAGAGCACATCAAAGACGTGGACTCCACCTGCTTTTACTAAACAATTACTCTCATCTTACATAACCACACCCACAAGCATTTGTCCACAACAAGACAAAATATGGACTGGGAGAACAGTTAAGTAGCCGATCACAGAAAGTACAACATAAATATATTTTTTACATATGTTCATATATACTCTATGCACAGCAGTACAGTGCTATACATAAGTGTATGTGTATAGTATATACACATATACATGCATGAATATAAAACCTAAGGCACTATATTTGCTGTATATAGTGTGTGCATAGCATGTATATATATATAATGATATACACACACACTATAGAGCCTTAGGTACATAAACAAAATGCTAGTAAACTGCATTACCTTCACATGTGTTGAACTGTCCCAGCACAGGAGACAGCTCTTAGGAGGAATGCTGTCACAAGAGAGCATCTCAGCATAGTTTCAACAACCGCCTGTGCAGAAGTTACACGTGGAAGAAGTGACAGAACAGGGTGCTTGGATGCCAACGTCAGAGAATTGGCACAGAAGGTGAAGGGAAGCATTTAACAATGACACTACTAAAGCTCCAGTCCCCATTGGGAGCACTCATGTTACCATGCTAACTGGCACTGCAGCCACATCTGCAGGAAAATAAACTGACCACACAAACCCAGAAAGCTGCCTATGTGCTAACAGATAACTGCAATAACTTCTCTCAGCACAGAGTAGGTGAGAGTGTCAACAGCTCGCTTGCAAAACCCAGGAGAACAAACAGTGATGAAACAACCAGCCACCTGTCTGTAGCCAGCTCCTGAGAAGACGTGTGCGGACACGCTTCGGCTTACTTGACAAACCACACACCCATGTGTGACAAGAAGTGACAAGCAGTCTATTTCCTTACGGTGGCTGTGTAAGCAGCTGCTTCAGTTTTTATTCCAGTCATCAGACATATTTAAATGGCTATTTGTCTTCCCAGGCCATGGATCCATAATTAATGCTATATACCTTTTATCACCTCATAAGCCTTGTGCGAGTCCTAACCATGATCATCGGGAGAAAAACACAGCAACTCCTTACCCTGAGAGACCACCACGGAAATCGGCCTGAATTCCCAGCCGGGGTGTGCTATTGTTACTGTACTGGGGGCACAGGACACATGCAGTTTGCATTTTTCCATACTCAAAGACAGATCCCTTTCCTCCATTTTCTAGCTCTGCAAAATGGTTGTTGCAAGCAGCACCTTTTCAGGGCTGTACCTACTTCAAAGATACTAGAAGACAGAGGCAAAGAACTGAGTTTTTAATGAGCAGAGGTGTCCCTGCTGCTGCTTATCTATCCTAAAATAACATATTACCCCCCCTTCACCCCCTGATATACGGTGGAATAGTGCAAAGTACTTCCTTATGTCTCAATCTTACTATTGTGAGGGGGTAGGGAAGGAAGGGACAGAAAAATCAAATACTTTTGCCAGGAGCATATGAAATAATGCAACTGCTAAGCTGAGTAAAAGAAATGTTTGTGGGATATCGCTTGGTTTCTCAATGTGGAGGGGACCTACAGTTAATGCTACAGAGCTGAGAAGCGTATCACTACCAGACAGCCTGTGATTGATCCAAGCATAGCAAGGAGGAACAACATAAACCCAACCATCCTGGACTAGACCATGTATCCACCTTCTGATCTTGAGTCACAAAGTTGTACATGGTGAAAATACACAAACTCCAAAGTTGAATTATACACCGGATAAAATGCTTTTTAATCTACTACAAGTTGATAACTCATACAGAAGTCGTTCATTCCACATTTCTGACCAACTTTGTTGCCATTTTTGTATCTTTTTATATTTACACCTGTAAAAAAAACCCCCCAAAACCTCGAAAAACCCAAAGCCACACCAAAACAATGTAACCCTAAGAATTTTTTAGCCCAGCAGAAGCAGCTGAACTCACTGCCAAAACTCTAAGAACAAGGACAAGCCTTTGTGCAAAGCACATGAGCTGAAGAGAGACATGGACAGATGGACCAGATGACTATGAAGGCATCACACCAAAGCATATAAACCATGGCAAGAAAATAAAGATATATTCTATGGATATCTACACCTGGCAACTTGAGGGTTTTTTTTTCTTAATCTACAATGCTCCATTTTGGAGGAAAGGGAGGGAAAGGAGAAAAAGCACCAGTACACGCCACAAACAAGAACAATGACTTCCAATAAGGGGTAATTTTAGTATCACCTTAACAAACCAAGAAGTCTTTCTATGCAACGCCCAGCAAGAATACTATGCTTTCAATTATCATATTAAAACTTAAATTGAGAAAAAAAACAACTAATGTAATCGCTTGGGTTAAAACTAAATGCTGTGTTGTCAATTCTCTTGAAGTCTGATCTGTTCTGTCCCATTTAAATTAGGGATCCAGATGTATTATCATGAAGACCATCAATGAGAGAAACAAGTTTTAAAAGGGGATGGAGGAAAGGGGAAGAAGAGAGAAAGAGTATTCAAAATATTCTCCAATATTTTAGCAGGACATGTTTACCCGGATCAGTATCTGATCAGTAGTTTAAATAAGACCAAGAAAATACCTTTAGGTAAACAGAGAGCGTTTGCTCTGCTCTGAACACATAATTTAAAGAACTATCCACAATTCTTTATCCACAGTTGCTTCTGTGACTGCTCATCCTGCATGATTTTTCCCTGAGAAAAGTGGTCACTGTTTACTGAGAAGGGGCTCTAGCTTACAAAGAACAATGATTCATTTAACCTCTGACAGGTCTCGCCCCATGTTCTGTCTGAGGACTGCTGTTCAAAAATAACTTCAGGCAGCAGGCCAGTTTTTAGGGCATACCTGCGAGTTGCGACATCAGGCATCAAGACAGTAACGTACAGGCATAAAAGATGAAGCCAAGCCAGAGCCACCATAAGAAACTGCCCCAGCTTCCAAATACTGACTGCTTACAGGCACTGCTCTGAACTAGTGCCGCCTCACATCTAAGAAGACATTTTAAAATGGTTTTAAGTACAGCAATTCCTAGGTTGAGTAGCACAAGCTACTCTTCGGCCCTTCTGGGTGTGGCCTACAAGCAGCAATAAAGTGAACTGTCAAACCTACAAGCAAACTGTCAGTGACCTCTATTTGCAGAAGACTTGCAAAGGCAGACAAGCTGTTAGTTCGCCCCACCAGCCACCACTCCCCAGCCAGAACAGAACAAGCCATTCATTTTCTGACACAACATGGGGATACAGTCTGATCACAAACCTTATGAAGCAGTGTAATCCTGAACTATCGCTCAATTCCTACGTATTATTTGTGCTGTTACTGCTCAGGAAATCGCCTCTGGAGGCAGACTGAATCACTCTGTACTGAAACAGAGAAAACTCAGTAACAACTAAGTCTTATTGAGCAGGCATTCTTTATTGTGGCACCGGGCAGCATGGGGGATAGCTCCTCCTAACATGTGTCCCAATCTAAAGCACTAGAACTCTATTTATCAAACTATTACATACATATTCATAACATTTCCTGGAATTACCATACATATGCATTAAATTCTAAGAATTCATTAACATAATCTCCACCCCTACATCACATGTGCAGTTAAATGTGGTAGTGGTCTCTCTGTTCCCTCTGGTGGTCTCCTGATGAAGGCCTGAAGTCTTCCTTGGAGTGTCCTTTTCAACTTTGGTGAAAAAACCCTGAGCCTTCATACCTCATTAACTGCAGAGCTGGTCCAGGCCAATTATCAGGCCTCTGAAGTCTTGTCATCTACTCTACAGGGTTAGGATGACCCTGCGGGCCTCCTCTTTAACGCAGCTGTGCTCGCTATCTCAAGTTGTACCTATCCTAAATCAATCCTCCCTTCCTCCAGATCTCAAGTCATTCCATCCTAAATCAGTTATGTACTTCAGTGCAACATCAGAAAAAGAAAAAGAAGCCCTCAAATCATTACGGTATCTTCATCTGTCTAAGGGAAGGCTCCAAGCAATCTGACACATCACTACACAGATTAATGTGACAGAGATAGCGAAAGGGTCCCTGCTCTAGCAGAAGCCATTTCTATCAGGTCAAGAGGCCACATCTATCAGGTCACAGACAAGTCACAGGGGCGAGGAAAGGAAACCAAGGCACATTTGAAGGAAACCAAGCAAGAGTGAAGCGCTGATTTCATCAGATAAACATACGGGGCCAATACAAGTATCCTCAATAAAAGCAGCAAATGAAACAGGGCAGACTCGCATACAACTCTCAGCACCTACAGGGCAGCGAGCCTCTCAGCACGGCTTGCTAGCTGCCCCTGTCGCTAACAGGGCACACAGCCGGTGGCTGTGCCGGGTTCTGCTCAGCCCCGCGGGTAACCCACGGTGGGACCCCCGCAGCCCCTCGCTGGGGCAGCCAGAGCACAGGGGCAGCGCCACGGCCGCCTCACGGGAGCGACCCTGCCCTCGCCGCCCGGGCTGCTGCTGCTGCTGCGGCGCTCCGCGCCCCGCCCCGCCGCCCGGAGCCGCCGCTGCGTGGGGCTGGGCCGGGCAGAGACACCCCCGCCCCCCTCGGGCAGCTCCTCCCGGCCGCGCGGCGCAGGAGGCCGCGGCCTGGCCCGGGGGAGCGGAGCTGGGAGCGGGAAATGGCGGCCGGGCCGGGCTGAGCCGAGCCAGAGCCACAGCCAGAGCCTCAGCTAGAGTCAGAGCCAGAGCCGAGCCGAGCGCCATGAGGCTGCTGCGCGCCCTGCTGCGTGGCGCCTCCCCGGGCAGCGCCTCCCCGGGCAGCATCCCGCAGCAGGTGGACTTCTACTCACGCTTCTCGCCCTCGCCGCTCTCCATGAAGCAGTTCCTGGACTTCGGTGAGTTCCCCCCCGACCTGACCCCCGCATCCCTCCGCCCGCAGGTGCCCGTGAGGACCGGGGCGGGGCGGCCACGTGTCTCTGTCTGTGTGTGTGTGTCCCCGTGTGTGTGTGTGTGTGTGTCTGTGTGTCCCCGTGTGTGTGTGTCCCCGTGTGTGTCTGTGTGTGTGTGTGTGTGTGTGTGTCTGTGTGCGTGCGTGTGTCTGTGTGTGTGTCTGTGTGCGTGCGTGTGTGTGTGTCTGTGTGTCTCTGTGTGTCTGTGTGTGTGTGTGTGTCTCTGTGTGTCTGTGTGTGTGTCTGTGTGTGCGTGTGTGTTTGTGCGTGTGCATGTCTGTGCGTGTGTGTGTGTCTCTCTGTGTCTTGTGTGTCTGTCTGTGTCTCTGTGTCTGTCGTGTGTGTGTGTCTCAGTGTCTGTCGTGTGTGTGTGTCTCTGTGTCTGTCGTGTGTGTGTGTCTCAGTGTCTGTCGTGTGTGTGTGTCTCTGTGTGTGTCTGTGTCTGTGTGTGTCTGTCTCTGTGTGTGTCTGTGTCTGTGTGTGTCTGTGTCTGTGTGTGTCTGTGTCTGTGTCTGTCTCTGTATGTGTCTGTCTCTGTATGTGTCTGTCTCTGTATGTGTCTGTCTTGTGTGTGTGTGTGTGTGTCTTGTGTGTGTCTGCGTGTCCCTCAGCGCTGCCGTGTTCTCCCGCTGTTGCCACCTCTTCATGCTGTTCCTTTTTGGCAGAAAATCGCTCAGCTTTGCTTCCTTCCTCCCGGGAGAAGGGAGCCCAGTTGGCTCTTACCCGGACACTGCAACTGTGGCAAAGTTGAAATGCAGCTGAAAACTCCTGGGTTTTGGAATCGCAAAAGTAGTTTGTTTGGTTTTGTTTCTTCTCTGCAAAACCTGCAGCGCTGGGGAGAGAGCTGGTCCTGGCAGTGAGGTGGCTCAGGCAGGTGAGCTTGCAATGCTCCAGGGTTTGACTGACTGCTCGGAAGCAAAAGGGCTCACAGGAATTGTACCGTTCTGCTTCAAAGCAAAGGCTGCACAGAGAAAAGGTCTTGTAAGTCACATCGAGAAACCTTTTCAAAGCCTGGAGGTGGAGCCATACTGTAATATACTCTGTACCTAAGGCACTCTCAAGTCCGTGAATGTTTACATAAATGTCGCCTATAAATATTTAATTACTTAATAGCTGTATTGCTTTTCACGGTTTTGTAAGTAAAACGTTACTGAGAACTAATCCTAGAACCCCAGGAACTGTATAATTAGGAAGACTTACAAAAAGAAATTTCTGTTAATTACCCACTGTCACTTCATCCCTCTATTCAACGTTTCATACATTGCAATACAATATAGCCCATATCTGTAACGCCAGATTTGTACAGGAACCCTTCCATATATTCTTTTGCTACTGTACTTCTAAGCAAAGAATCTTGCAATTCAGTGTTTGCTTTGACCTGTATTATTTTACCATTAAAATAGTGATAAAATAATGCTTACCTTAGAATCGGTATTTATTTTCAAGGCACAGTATTTCCTCATGTCAAAAGCTAGGCTACCTTTTTTGCAGTTAGTACCTGAATATAAGGTAAAGTTAATCTTAAAAACTTTCTTTACTTCCCCCCCGCTTTGCTTAAGTATTTAGTAACAAATAGTTAAAACTAATAATCATGGCAAAAAAGGGGAGAGTGCAACACTGAGATAGTATTTGTCTGTTGATAGTGTTTCCATTGGCAGTCAAAGAGGAAAACCTAAAATCTGGTAACGCTAACTTTAAGATAGCATTAAAAAAAAGCCCGCTTCTAGTTTCTTCAGGTTTCAATCTAGCAAATTAAATATTCCATAAGCAAATCTAGATCTGGATCATATACATCAGTCATATCTTAGGTTTTAAGTGCACAGTATTTACTGTAGGAGTTTTTTCCATCTTTTGCCTGTTCAGACCATAGCTGTACAGGGAAAAAACGTCACTGACAGCTTGCTTACCTTAAGCTGTCTTCCACATTTGACCCGGGATTGCCAAGATACGGCCTCCAGATAAAAAAATTAATTTGTGGAATGTCATTTGGCGAGTGTATGTGGCACTTGAAGATTATCTTTACATCCTAATACGTTTAGTCTGACTTGTTAATGGAATTTTACCTGAGAAAAGGGGAAGAACAGGGAAAAACCTGAAATGCTGTCTGACTAGGGAGAAGAATGAAAGTTTTCTGGGCATAGGTCATAGGTAGACAATGCGTAACACTGGTAAATGTCACCGGGGAGGATTTCTTGTAACCTGTTCACTTTATTAAGTTAACTGATATTCATTCATCAGTATAGTTTGTGATGTACCTAAGCCTGCATGCATTAAACTACTCCATTTCAATTTGGTGAAGCCTTTTCCTATTTAAGACACTCCCAGATTCCTGTTTTTCCATGTCCCTTCCCTTTATCTTCTTCCCCAACTCCCCCTTGCCAAATAGGAGTGAACTGAGCAGAAAGACTAGAGTTAACTTCTAGGAGTTACTTGTTGTGAAACACCAGGCTTGAGGGATGTACTGCAGTGGAGCAGGTTAGGAAGTTCAGATGCTGCTTACATGACGTTCTTGAAGTCTAGAAAGAAGTCTGGCCGAGAATAAAGTAAAGCATTTCTTAGCCTCTTCCCCAGCCCATGCCCTCCTTTCTCATCTAGTAAAACAAGCACAGTGGGAGTACCTTTCATCTTGCTCTTAATAACCACATGTAATTGCCACCCACACAGATGACACCTGTCATTAAAATAGGACAGGTCAGTTATCGACAGATGCAGTAATTTAGCTTCCAGCTTTAAAAATTTTTTAAAATCTAAAAAGTAAATGTGTAGAAGAACTACAACTGTAATGACTAAGAACAGTAGCTGTCCTACTTTAATTTCTCCCGTGGTGTTCATGTAGCTGAAAATGAGATAAATATTACAGAACTAAATTTCAGAATGTGTTCCAGTATGAATTACGGTAATTGAGTGTGATCAGTGATCAAGCAGGGCGTATGGGACTAGGATACTTTACCTAACATCCTTCCCGTGAACAGTTTGCTGTGCTGGTTTCATTTGCCTCTCTGGCATGCTCAGAATGATACACTGTTTGATCTGTGCTAGTTACACTCAATGTTTGCTGCAAATAAAATGAACAATTTACATGGGTAGAAGCGATATTTAAAGTTGAATAGTATGGGTCTGCAACTGTTGCACTAGTTACCCTTTCTATATTGAAGATTGTCCTTACCGCATAGGGCTGGTAGGTTTCAATATGAGTTTACATTTTGAAATATAAATGACCTGCTGCTACAAACCAAACACTGTTTTACCAGACTGGCTGAATCAACTTTAAAAGCAAACCAAGGACCTCTTACGCAAGAAAGGAAGAGTTTGTGTAGTTCTCTGTCGTAAGTACTGACTTGATTCTGATATTGTATATTTATTTTGGTCTTAGGATCTGAAAATGCTTGTGAAAAGACTTCATTTATGTTTCTACGACAAGAGTTACCTGTGAGATTGGCAAACATCATGAAGGAAATAAGCCTGCTTCCAGATAACCTCTTAAGAACACCTTCGGTTCAGCTGGTGCAGAGCTGGTAAGAACAGCATCATTTCATACCTTTAAGGGTGACCTTCTGCACGTATACAAGTTGGAGGAACTCATTCTCTTCTATAGAGAGAGCATTTAATGTGCTTGTTAAATGCACATCACTTATTCAGACTGAGTAAATATCCCATAAATCAGAAACTAAATGTACAGACTTGGAAAAAACCTTTAGGAGCAATTAAGAGAACCCACAAGGGAATTAAAAATCATTAGATATTGCAGATAAGTCATGTATGAGAATTCACTAGAAACAAAAATCCACCAGAACAGTGTTTAACAGGGAAGTTGCCTAAATTGAAGAAGCTAGTTGAAGAAACCAGCAGAAGCAGGCTAATGCAGAAAATGCTTGCAAGAGATAGTAGAAGTCATTTAAAAGATAGGTTATTGCAGATCGAGAGTAGAGGTGTAGAAAATACAGAGGAAGAGCAACTGGAAGGTCTCAAAGCCAAAATACATAAAACAACAGAAAAAATATGAGTCTATTAAAATAAAATAAAAAAACATCCTTTGAAAAGTAAAATTTGCTTTCAAGTAAGGAAGAGCATAAGCTTTTGTGAAATGGAAGTGCTTGACCACAGCTAAAGGCCTCTGGCTATCTGGAAAGGCTTTTGAAGTTAAGAGAACAGAAAATCTGCCAGTGATTAAGTGGAATTGATTAGATGACTGAATATAAAAAGAGCTATCAATGAAGATGAAGGCTCTTAATGAAACACAAATGGTTAAATTCTCATGATACTAAATGACGCTGATCA
>WEIS01048535.1:1635-13773 GCA_013389965.1 Todus mexicanus
AGTACTGTGTGCAGTTCTGGGCCCCTTACTTCAAGAAGGACATTGAGGTGCTGGAGCGGGTCCAGAGGAGAGCGACCAGACTGGTGAAGGGACTGGAGGGAAAAATCTTATGAGGAGAGGCTGAGGGAGCTGGGGTTGTTTAGCCTGGAGAAGAGGAGGCTCAGGGGGGACCTTATCACTCTCTAGAACTACCTGAAGGGAAGTTGTAGACAGGAGGGGGACGGGCTCTTCTCTCAGGCGATTTGTGACATGACAAGAGGGCACAGCCTGAAGCTGCACCAGGGGAGGTTTAGGTTGGACATTCGGAGGCACTTCCTCACAGAAAGTGTTATTAAACACTGGAATGGGCTGCCCAGGGAGGTGGTGGAGTCACCGCCCCTGGAGGTGTTCAAAAAAAGACTGGATGCCACACTTGGTGGCAGGGTTTAGCTGAGTGGTGGTGGTAGGTCATAGGCTGGACTTGATGATCTAAGAGGTCTTTTCTAGCCTTAATTATTCTATGATTCTATGATTAGTGATAGAAGAACCTGAACAATTTTAACAGCTCCCTGGACATACAAAAATACCAGTTAACACATATGTCAAGCTTTGTGTAGCGAAGGCAACAATCTTGCAAAAACCTGCTTAATCCTACAACCAGTTCGTGTTTCTTAAAAAGTGCTCTATCTATACATTCTGCAGATAATGTCATGCTGCTGGGGACAAGGTTTACAGAATCAGAAAAGATTAATCCCAGTGGACTTGGCCCTTAAGTACTTGAAACAAATGGACAACACAAGAAACAGTACGTCCTGTCTGAGCAGTCATTCTCCTCAGATCTTCTCTCTTCACAAAATCATTCTGAGGTTGACATCAACTTAAATTGAAGCTTGAAACATACTACCTTCACTGCTAGAGCACAAAACCGTATTTCCTCTTAGCTGTTATATTACAGGATTCTTACAAGACGTACATACACAGAAATTGATACTTGAGAGACTAAGGTTGATGCTTTAAGACAGAGATTAAAGACAAGCAAGGTTTTATTTTTCTTTCTGCTCTCCTCTACTGCATAGTAAGATTCACAGCTTCTATGCTGGAATCATCTCTGACATGTATGAAATAGAATTAATAATTTATTAACAAACTAAAAGGATTCTCATTTTCTGTATTAAAACTCTGCGAAAAACTGATACTATTCCCCACACACTCTGAAAAACATCTACAGTTTATGGTGTCTGGCCCATTTCACAGCTTTGCTTTGAGGTTAGTTAAATGGTCTCCTTGCTGTTCCCTGGTGGGTGTGGTGGGTGTTTCATCAGGTGTGCTCCTGCACAAGTCTGGTAGAGGATGTTCTCACCCTTCATATGCACATTTGATACTCTTCTGAACATAACATTCATTTATGCAGATACACAGTGGCGTGAGACCTACCACAGAAAATACTATCCAGGAGCCAAAATACAGCAATGCCTTTTCAGATAAAGCCTCTTGTCCAGGAAGCTCAGTATCTACTAGAAAGAAGGAAATGTTCTTCCTCTTCTTGTCCTCTTAAAAAAGGAGGCTAACAGAAGTAGTGTAAGTCTGAAAGACATCCAACACAGTTACTTAAAAGCATATACAAATAGGTATAGAAGGAAAGACAAGTATTTCAGGAACTCAAGGTTGACTTTTGCTGAAAGTAAATCAATTCTAGAACAAAAAATTAAACTGGCAAGTCATAAGCATTTTAAAAAAATAACAGTATTTTACTCCTGTAATGTAATTCAGTTTTTACCATCAGCTGCGTGCAAGCTGAAGCAAGAGATGCAGTCACATACCAGCACAACTGCCTTAAAAGCCAAGTATGAACAGATCAGAGCACATGGATACCCTTAACACTGCTCTTCCTCCTATCCTTAAAGGACTATATTAATGATTTTGAAGACTCAGTCGTCTTATGTTTCTCAGCCACCTGAATATAAGTTATTTTCCAAAAGATACCTGAAATTTCAAGCCATTTTTTCTGTATTTGTAACTAGACTACTAAACTGGCTTTCTTGAAATTAATCTTCTCTTAGGGATCCCATTAAGTCTCTGAAAAATCAAAGACTGCTTATGCAAACTATCTAGCAACTTCTTTTTGAATGCAATAATTAAAGTGCCTTCTTTGGCTTAAATTTATTGCAACCTTTACAACATAAACTTATTGTCATCATTACAACAAAAAACAAGCAAAGAAGCTCAACTCTAAATGTTAAACCCTAAACTTTTTAAAACTTAGTTTGTTGCCTACCTCCTGTTTCTTTATGGCATTACCCACCAAACCAGAAACTTGGCATTAATGTGCACAGATAGGAAATCACAATCCAGAGCATGTATTTATAATAAACTTCTTCCATGTCAGTGAAGTCATGGGACTAGTATTTTAAATATACCTCAACTTTATTTATTTCTTATTTTCACTGCATGTTCAGTCTAGCCATAAAGCAAAAGGTAACCATGAGGCACTGCCTACTTAAGAACTGACCTTGCAGATACATTTGAAACAGGACAAATTCTGAAAGCATGGTTAAAGGTGTATGATCAAGCCACCTCTAGAAAGTTATTTCAAGGGAAAGCTCAGCCCCCCCCAAAAGACAGCTTATCTGCTAAAATGGGAAAACCTGAACACAATTACAACTGGTCTTGGAGAGAAGCCACACAAGCCACAGTTAAGTAGTACTTCGTTACTGCGTATGAGCTTTCCACAACCCCCTTCTCCCTGCAGCTGATTAAGTGCTTACTATTGCGACTTACACTAATATTCAGAAGGATTGACTTGCCCAGTCAAAATGAAAAAGTTAATTTGTCTTGGTCTCACTCCAACTAAGCATTTGTCCCACTCTTGTTTCAAAGGAGGAAACAGGTTAATGTTCAGCATTTTATTTTTGTCTTATATTTATGCATGCAGAACAAGGCTATTAGCAGGCAGAGACACAGTTTTCCTCCCTTTATGGATATATAATGTCTCAGTATGATAATGTTTTCACAAAGAGAGAAGCTTTCTGAGGAACCTCACCTCACCTTGCTTTATCATTAGCAGCACTATCATTGTAATCAATGAGGCAAAGATTCTGAGGAAAAAAGAAGCAAATTCGATATCTACACAGCTGAATATTTCTCAGGAAAATCACATTCTGCTTTTTTGGAGTATGATTCAGTAAGCAAATTACATCAAGCTTTACAGGATAGCAATTCTGTGCTAATTTGTTGTGCCTCTTGTGGGGAGATGCTCCAATTCCTTTCAACTCTTTTTTTTTTTCTTCTCCAGCTTTTAAAACAAGACGCACTACCATATACTTCATCCCATATTGGTATTCTTTTCCTAGCTGCTCCCTTTAACTACATTTGCCTGGACATTTCCACAGCTCCTAGCTCCTGTCACCACCTAGACCTCACTTGCTCTTGTCCATGCTATGGTCATTTGGAAAAATCTTTTTCTTCCACACTGTTCAGAGGAGGAAGAACACTAGTGGGTATACAAAGTCCCTAATTTTATCTCTGGTGCAAATACAAGACACAGTCATTACAGCTGTAAACCATAGTTAAAACTACAAGTACATTAGCCAGCAACCAGATATGCAGAAAGAACCATGTTTGTTGCTTTCATTTCCAGGATTTCTGCATCCTGATTATTTTATATATTTTTTATGATTTTGATTTTTAAAGGCTCTTCTTAATTCAAGTGGACTTCCATGGAGATGATAAGCCAGAACACTGGCACTGGAGTCCAAGCTTCTCCCAAGACCACATTACATAACTAGAAAATTTTGTATGAAGAAATATTCCCACAAACTTACCTAACCAGCCAAAACACACTTCTGTCTATCCTGGACCTTGGAGATCATAGCACATTTCTTCTGAAGTCCTCCCAAATGTTGTGCTGGAACAATTGCATCTAATATATCACAATTTGCGAAAAAAAAACATGAAAAACTGAACACTATCTTCATTTTTTCAGGGGACTACTGCTCTCTTACCAACTCAACTATTGAGGCATCAGACTTCATCTACTCAAAGAACTCCCTTTGCAAGTAACACCACTCTTATTTTGGGGACTGTCAACTTCTACAGAGAGTTAGGTTATTAGAAGTAGTCAACACAGATTCACCAAGGGGAAGTCACATTTCACTAATCTGATAGCCGTTTATGATGGCATGACTGGATGGGTAGAGGAGGGGAGGGCAGTGAATGTCGTCTACTTCAAAAAGGCTTTTGACACAGACTCCCACAGCATCCTCATATGCAAGCTTAGGAAGCATGGGTTAGATGAGTGGACAATGAGGCAGATTGAGAACTGGCTGAATGACAGAGCTCAGAGGGTTGTGATTAGTGGCACAGACTAGTTGAAGGTCTGTAACAAGTGGTATTCCCTAAGGATCAGCACTAGGTCCAGACTTGTTCAGTCTATTCATCAGAGGATGAAGAGACAGAGCATACCTTCGGCAAGTCTGCTGATGGCACAAAACCAGAAAGCTGTGCTGCCATCCCTGGACAGGCTGTAGTGTTGGGCACAAAGAAACTTTATGAAATTCAACAAGGACAAATGTAGAGTACTGCACCTAGGGAGGAATAACAACATGTATCAGTACAGGTTAGGGGCTGACCTGATGAGAAGCACATCTTTGAAAAAAGATTTGGGGGTCCTGGTGGACAACAGGATGACCATTAGCCAGCGATGTGCCCTTATGTCCAAGAAGGCCAATGGCATCCTGGGCTGCATCAAGAAGAGTGTGGCAAGCAGGTCAAGGGAGGTTCTCCTTCCCCTCTACTCTGCCCTAGTGTGGTCACATCTGGAGTACTGTGTCACGTTCTGGGTTCCTCTGTTCAGGGAACTGCTGGAGAGGGTACAGCCAAAAACTACAAAGATGATCAGGGGACTAGAATATTTCTCTTATGAGGAAGGGACGAGGGAGGTGGCTCTTTTAAGTCTGGAGAAAAATGAGGGAGGAATCTTACCAGTGCTTTTAAATACCTAAAGGGGGGGTGTCAGGAGGATGGAGCCAGTCTTTTTCCAGTGATGTCCATTGACAAGACAAGAGGTAATGTGCACAAACTTCAACACAGGAAGTTCAATCTAAACACGAGGAGGAAGTTCTTTACTTTGAAGGTGACGGTGCGCTGGAGCAGGATGCCCAGGGAGGTTGTAGAATCTCTGTCTCTGGAGACATTAAAAACCTGCCTGGACACAATCCTGTGCGACCTTCTCTAGGTTAACCTGCCTTGGCAGGGGGGGCTGGACTAGATGATGTCCAGAGGTCCCTTCCAATCCCTAACATTCTGTGATTCTGTATCTGTTTAAAAAGGCGGAAAAAAAAACCCTCTGAAAAAAAGCCCCATATGCTAGGATGTAGATGAAAAGCTTCCAGAGTTAAACAAGCTTCATTTTCAGTGTCAGCAAAATCCCCACACTGACTACAGAATAGCAGTAAGCCAACTTATCAGTATGGTTACATCAGTCACCATTTTTGCATGCTGTTGCCTTTTCTCTTTTAAAAATACAGAAATTCTTTGGCCTATCTTTCTTGATTCCATAAACTGTGAAGTCTTAAAAAGTTTATTAAACATTAACAGAGGTACTCTTTTTGATGCATATCCAACATCCAGATTAGAAACCTGTCATAGCTACTAACTAGTAAGATTCCAGAGTGCTCCAAAGTTTAACTGAAAACCAGAATGCCACGGTTTGGGGTCAGGGCACCCCCAAATCTGCAACAGAACACTCTCTCCCCCCTCCCACCCAAAAGGGAAGAAAGGAAATAAAGGAGACTTATTGATTAGGAAAGGAAACTAGAACAGCTTTACTAAAACATNCAGTTAGTAAGAAGAGACTCAGCTGAAACGTAAAAATCACAAAACAGAATTGTTCTGTTCTAACCCAAACCAGGACACAGAATTCAAACAGGTATCCTTCCTGAATTTGAATTAAAACTGGTCTAATCTCAGTTTTATGTGAAGATGTTTTTGTGTGGTTGTCTAAGGGTTTTCTTTGAGGCTTTCTTCCCCTGTTTTAAAGGCGAAGACAAAGCATGCACAAATTCATATTTGTGTTGTAGACAAGGAATCTTCTAATTTCATTCCCTGAATTTTTAAGGTTCAATTACTTGTAAGTACTAATGTGTTTCTCCATTAGTTTATATATTTTTATATGCTGTTCTCTATTCTGTAAGGTATGTTGGTAATTTAGCAAGAATATCAGAAATCTTCATTTTGACCGATAAAGTAACATTCCTCAGCTACACCATGGAAAAAAGCCATTCATTATGGAGCAAGCTCAGCTCTCCATTTCCTTTGTACCCATACGTATCTTCACAGCTATGTGCTGCTGTTTTACCTTCAGTTAAGCACACAGCACAGGACACAAATGAGGGCTTCAGTTCCCTGCCCCACTCACAGGCTACTGCACTCCCCCAGCCTCCCAGCATGGGCATGGCCATTCACGGCCACAGGGTGTATGTTATCAGGGCAGGCCTAACTGCGGTACTTAGAGCACCCAGCCTGCTGTGTATGGGATAGAATCACAGAATTGTTCTCGTTGAAAGAGACCTTCAAGATCATCAAGTTCAACCATAAACCCAGCACTGTGAGGTCACCACCACCTATGTAGCTAAGCACCCCATCTACACATCTTTTAAATACCTCAAGAGATGCTGACTCCACCACTTCCTGGGCAGCCTGTTTGAATTCTTGACAATCCTTTTGGTGAAGAAATTTTTCTAATATCCAATCATAACCTCCCCTGATGCAACTTAAGACCATTTCCTCTTGTCCCATTGCTTCTTACAAGGAAGAACAGACGAATCCCCATCTCACTACATCTCTTTTCAGGTAGTTGTAGAGAGCAGTAAGGTCTCCCCTGAGACTCCTTTTCTCTAGGCTAAATAATCCCAGGTCTTTCAGCTGCTCCTCAAAAGACTTGTGCTCTAGACTCCCCTCCAGCTTCACTGCCCTTCTTTGGACCCACTCCAGCACCTCAATGCCCTTCTTGTAGTGAGGGGCCCAAAACTGAGCATAGTATTTTGAGGTGTGGCCTCACCAGTACCAAGTACAGTGAGACGACCAATACCCTGATCCTGCTGGCCACACTATTTCTGCTACAAGCCATGTGCTTGTCTCTCTGCAGCCTAGCTGTGCCCTCTACCTCAGTTTGACTGTATTTGACTGAGTCCACCATAACCTCACCCACAATCTTTCTGAATTCGAAGGAAGCAAGATGCAAGGCACACTAGCATAAACATATATTAAGTAAAACCAACAAAGTAAGAGACAATGTATTTTGTCTTGTGACAACATTTATTTATCAGGTATAAAGCTGTAAAGCCTAACTGGATTGTTTCTCTGATACGTAAAGCGAATTGCTGATTTGTTACTGGGGTGGGTCCTGGAAGCACAACCAGAAAACAAAAGATCTTTGAATAGGGCCATTACGAGAGCACAATACTACTACTTCTAGGTGGCTACAAGTTGATTATTAAAAATAGTCTTGTCAAAGTATTTAAATGACTAAATAGGTCAAATCTTTACTCTGTAGATGCCTGGTATTTGAGAAGTTTTCTAGTTAACAACCTCCTCTCTGATACACTCATGCCTACCAATGCATATATACAAGCTCAGGCACCAGACACTTGCTGAGCTTTTCTTTGCTGCCTCATCGCTCTTCCCACAGGCATCAGCATAAGGAACTTGGCATATATACACTGACAAGAGTGATCCATGACCAAGAATTTGCACAGGAAGTCCTGGACCTTGCTATCCGCCTCTGACAGACCTGCTTGGCAACTCCTCATGTGTCACATCATTTAAATTCAGTGCTCAAAAGTTGCCAACTGACCAAAAGGGACATCACCTGAAAAGCTGGCTCAACATGAACCAATCTCATTTGCAGTTGAGCATAATAAATCTGGTGCAACTTTGATCAAAGTTGCCACAGTACAACTCTCTGCTATGGGCAAAAGAGCATTTTTTTACCTCTTCTTTACCAACCTATTATACAGAGAGGTATCATGAAAAGAGTAACTCAAACTACTTCTTATGCATCTAAAGTATGTTCAGTATAAGAAAGATTTTTATCTCTGTCCTATAGATTACCTCCACTTTGATTAAAATCTATAACCTAGGAAACTTGACCAATATAGGTTTCCCAATGCAGAACTGTCCCTTGATGTTATTACAATTTTATTGTTTCACTATTCTTAGATAAAAAAACCACAGGGACAGAAAAATCAAGCAGTTGCAAATCCTTCATTCACAAAACATTTGTAGGAGAGGTTCTCTGTGAACATTTACCAGTGGTGTTCCTCTTGGCACCACGTGGAAACTAAAATGCACAGTAAAAGTACGAGTATTATGTTATACTGGATGGATTTATTAGATGTTAGGCAGAAGACAAAGTGCCTTCACCTATTAAACAAGGGAACTAAAATCCTAAAAGGACTACAGTAAGCTTACTTTTTTCTTTCTTTAAACGTATATGCGTTACTACACGCACCTATTTAAGTTTGTAAAACTAAACTCCCATATGACTTCCTACAAAACAAAGTCTTGTTGATAGTCCTGATCTAGCTATTTCTCCACAACCTTGACTCTAAATCCCACATAGAGTACCTAAGATTCACCTGCACTTTTCCAAAACCGTAGAAGCTAGCAAGCAAAACCAGAACTAGATGCAGAGCTGTCTACAATTGTATAGTAAATATCTCCTGAATAGGCTTCTCTCAAAAGCACTCTTGCAAAGTAATTCACAGCTACTTCCTTTTAATTACCTGCCTGAATCACAGGTATCCCTGCTTGATGCCTGCAGCAAGACCTGAAGAGAATGTAAAATAAACAGAAATGTGCATACTCTAACATGGCAGAAGACCCAGTTCTGGAAGGCTAACCTGTGCTATTAGTCTCACTGAAATCAGTAGAAAGTATGTACAGGAAAACTGAAGTTGCTGAAGTCATAGCTCTATTTTTTCCAGCTGTGACAAACCGTGTGCACGCACAGTCTGTTACTGTGTTTGTATGTTTACAGAGAAGCATTAAAATGTATTCAAATGGGCATAAAACAGATTCCCAAGATATGACATGTTTTACTGTTAACAGTAAACACTCAAGTAATTTTTAACACTGTGTACATATAATGGAAACAAATTAGATCGTATTATTGAATTAATAACCCAGCAATTATTATACAAAAACCCCAGAGCTGTAAGAATTACAAACACCAGCCAAACCCACAAAACCTACTTGGGCTCTTCCAAATCAAAACGAAATCGTGTTTTTAAATTGAAAAAGAAACAAAGAAACCCTTAGTATTTCCTTGAGCTCTGGCCAGGAATACCAAGAGTTCTATTGCCTGCAGTATGTTTTTACCACAAAGTAATGAATTCTGCCATGGATGACATTAATAGTCACAGCAGCAGTTTTTAGCTACAGTACTAGTAATGAGAACTGCTTTTAGCAGGTTTCATAAAAATATTAATTCTATTTTAAGATTTGAGTTTAGCAACCATTTTTCCCCTCCTCCTTTTCTTGAACAGCCTTTAGAACACCTCAAACACCAAAAACCAAGAAAGAAACTGAAAAAACCCAAACCAACACAGCAAGATTGTGGCAAGAGAGGTATCAGTGGATGCAAGAGGTGGAAGGGAGACAGTATGAAGAGATGCAGGATATTATGCTTTTCACTTACATCTTTGCACAGCAACATCAGTGAAGGCGATATATCTTCTTTTTTTTCAGTTAAACTACTTTTTAATTCAGATCATCTCCACGTGGAAAGGGAGATTTTTGTTGTACAGTTAAGTGAAGAACTGAGGGATGGCAGTAGAAAGTAAAGAATTCTGTGACAGGAACAAGAGGTACTTCAGAAGCAGCATTGTTGGTGGAGGGCTGGCTTAAGAGAAGGTGGTCAGAAGACAAGTGATAATGGGCAGCTTTTTCTGCTATTCCAGCTGCATCTTAAGCGTCCATTAAGTTATAACCTTAGAAACACAGTAAGTTCTTAGGACATTCCTNACCATTAAATTATAACCTAAGAAACACAGTAAGTTCTTAGGACATTCCTTATACTGTTTCTAGATAGCTAATAAAGGGGTGGATGTCTGATTCATAATGGGAAGACAAACCACATTCTTTTATGAATTCTGAATAGACCGTAGCTGTTCTTATCCACCTTTATGCAACAAATGCACCAAACACTCAAAAAACCCAACCCCACAAACCAAACCAGCTCTTGTAGCATATGCTGATTTCACATTCCTCCACTGTTTTGCCACGAAGATCCCACAGTCTCACGCTCAACACAAAGAATATGAATGTCCACTACTGAAACACTCCTAGCAATGGATACAGATGGTGTTCTTTATTCTGAAGAGACTGTGTGCCATCACAATAAAAGCTTCCTGGAGGGAACACCAACCCAAGAGTCCATGAAAAAGTCCCATACCCTCTCATTTCAGTGAAAAAATGACACTTTACACATATTTCATAAAATTTTCTTCAAACAATACTGATATCTTGGAAAAGCTCGAAATGGGACCATTTTCACAATTCATAATACGAAATACAAGATGGGTCACCTAAAGCAGCACCAACTGATCCTTAGAAGAGTTCTCAATAATTTCTTCGTTGTATAAAAACCAAATGCTGTTCAGAAAGAGGCACTTCCTCATGAGCACAAAGACAGAAGCCATCTTCTCCCTTTTCTCCTCAATCACAAACCCCACACAGTCTTGGAGAGACAGTTTCGCTGATGAGCAACATCTCTATTCCTACCAATGACCTTGCTGATCTCTGTCCTTACATGAAAATATGTAAAAATGCTCCATCTGTCCTTGTGATGGATGTAACTGCTTTCTGAAGTTTACTTTGAACAGCACAGCCATCAACATTTGTCACAAGATAGGTATTAGAGAGATCTAATTCACTTAAGACATTCTTGCAAAAATACACACAAATATCTAAATACTGCATTTACAAAAAATAGACAAAGTGCAGCAATTTTATCAAATGACAGAGTAGCAGGTCACTTGCACATCACAGATCAGTTCAAACACTACTGTTTACAGTCCATGTATACAGCTGGATTATTTCTGCTTCTTTGTTAGCCCTACAATTGCTTTCTCTCTGTTGTGTGTATAAAAACAAAATAACATCACCACAAAACACTCACAACTTTCTGGAAGCTTTCTGGATAAAGTCAAAAATCTGAAATTTGCCAAAAGCTAAGCAAAAGACATATCAATCTCTCTCTACATCAAACTGTTTTGGTTTAGCATTTCATCTTGAATTAAGTTTATTTTATTTTCTTTACAATTCCCAACTTTTCCCACCATGGCAAACTTACAAGTAGATATAGCACCCTAAGATTTCTGACTAGTGAGTAATCTAATGAACATCAGTAGCATTCATAGCCTTTATCTAGATCCTTCTGTATATACACATTTCATTACTCAAAACAACGGCTGCTGTGCAGCTCATTTTCAATTTTAGATGCAAGCTATAGGATGAGAAACTCGGAAAAAAATGACTTTGGGGTCAACCACATTACCCTTTTCAGCTGTAGAGCTCTTCTAGGCATCAAACTGCTTAAGTTATAAGTAATTGCACACAAAACAATACAAGGTGTGGAGTTTGCTCTGCTCCTTGCATTAGCTTTTTACCCCAGCACTTCATACACCTCATCTTTTCTCAGAACACTGTATGGAAAGTAGTTGTGCTTCCTTCTTCAAGCACCTGTCTTTGAGTTCTGACAAAATTATGAGCTCAAATTCCTTGTGTAGTCAAAGGAGAGATAAGCACATACAGATAGGCAATGTTTGTTATCTGTGTGAATAATTCCATGTCTCCTTACTCCAGGTCATTCTTACTGGGTTTACATGGCAAGGTTTAGGTAGCTGGCAACTACAGAGGTGGCTTCAGTCTGCCAGTGCCAGCTAGCTCCAAGACAGCCCATCAATGACGGTGGTAGTCCCTCTGTGACAACCTATTCAAGAAAGGGGTAAAAACTGCTGTGCAAGCCAAGATAAACAACTATGCAGACACCAAGGTCAGTAAACAAGGAGGTGGAGGAAGTGCTCCAGGCACTAGAGCAGAGATTCCCTTTCAGCCCATGATGAAGACCATGATAAGGCAGGCTGTCCCTCTGCAGCC
>WEIS01048541.1:0-26983 GCA_013389965.1 Todus mexicanus
AGATGTTAAATTATGCAGCAATATGAATACATACAATGGATTAGTGACAGCTTTTACCTTTACACTTTTCCTGTGCCCCAAGAGTAGAACTGTAAGGATTGGCCTACATATTTGTACATCCTATATGCAGCTGGAAAAGAGATGGAAAGCATTTTTCAACCATTCTTTCCTCAGTTTCTTTCTATATGGAGCAGAACTTCCACATAGCCATCATGCAGCTCTGAGTGCATGTAAGAACACACTGAGCACATTGGCTGGGAATTGCTGTAGAATCTCTAAGCATTGTTATGTGGTTTCTTCCCTTTCGAAACATGTTTGTTTCCCTGATTTCTGGCCAGGAACACAACCTGGAGTGCCCAACGCTGTAGCAAAGCCAGCTGTCATGGTATTTCCAACCCAACTAAAAGTGCAGGAAATCTCCCCAGAAAGCTTGTTTTTATAGTCTCCCAGAAGACTTACATATGTCAGATATGCTTATCCAGACCAAACCCAGCCTTCCTGAAATTCATTCCTCACTAACTTTAATGCTTTTTTTCGTGTCAGTTTGAGTGGTGTGAGATTTTTGGCAATCAGGGAGTAGTAAAGATCTGTTTACTGTTGTTTTGGAATGGATGGTGGTTTGTTTATTTCATTCATGCTAAATGAATATTTCATAANGTGGTTTGTTTATTTCATTCACGCTAAAGGAATATTTCATAACAAGTAATATATTTCTACTTATTCTTTTTTTTTTTTTTTTTTTTACCATTTTCATTTACTGTAGGGCATTCATCTCAAAAACTTGTGTTGCTTAGCAGTGGCCAACCACATAAAACAATTGGAGGGGGGAAAAACAAAAATAAAACCAAAAAACCCCAAAACATTTTATAAGATGTCATCCTCTTCTTGAGAATTTCCAAGGTAAAATCTCAGACTGATGCACAGTAGTTCAAAACCAAGGGAGAATGGTTAAACTGTCACATTTCCTTACATCTTTCAACTATCAAAGTTTTGCAGAAATGGTGAATCAATCTAAAACCTTTGGTTGATTCTATTACACATCCTCATTCCTTGACCCAGCTACCTTAAATGAATATTTTTAATCATGCTTCCAGTGCAAATATGCACTTCAAGAAAGTTGAAATGAGTCTTTATATGAGGAAACACTTCCTCGCAGAAAGGGTTTTAAAACACTGGAATGGACTGGCCAAGGAGGTGGTGGAGTCACCGTCCCTGGAGGTGTTTAAGAAAAGATTGGATGCCACACTTAGTGGCAGGGTTTAGCTGAGTGGTGGTGGTAGGTCATAGGCTGGACTCGATGATCTCAGAGGTCTTTTCCAGCCTTAATTATTCTGTGATTCTGTGATTTAATGCGTATTTAGGTATCACCAGGCTTAAATAGTTTCTGCAAACTTTGATTATCCAAAAATGCACAGAAAGGATCTTTAAAGGGCTTTCAATGCCTGACATTCATTTCCTTAAATATGTAAATATTATCCAAATATTTTTTGAAGGGTTGTCTGGTTTGAGGTGGTAGAAGGTTGAATAAGTATTAAGCCCCCAGGTAAGATTCCTTGTCTAATGAAAAACAAAGCCGCATGGGGCCACTGTTAATACAGAAGGTACAAGTTCTCCCCAAAAAGAAGTTTATTATGCCTTTCTTTTCATGTGAAGACTTCTAAAGCCAGCAAAGTTTGTCCCCTCAGTAAAATATGTGGGATTGAAGATCTGCTGCAGTACTCATCTCAGAAATGCAGCTCTCTTGGCCCCGTTGTCATTATCTGATCTAGAATGCAAGATACATCCTGCATTGGAAGATACAATCTACATTTCCCAGTGTGTTAATAACTTGACCCCCTCCAAAGGTCCTGCTGTGTGTATTGAAGCTGTCTATTAATTCCCTTGTGGACTGCTGGTTTTGGTATTTAATCTCCAGGAGGAATTTAAGAAGGTCAAAGTCTCCTTCTTTGAAGAATGCCATACAAGTAATAAAACAAAGTACGTGTGCCCCTCAAAGAACTAGAAGTCTGGGAGCTGTGTTGATAAGAGACCTTTGGACTATTTATACCGCTAATAGAAAGGAGGGGAGGGGAAGCCGGGAGACAGTTACTGTAGTTTAATAAGTATAGGAATATGATTAATATATATGGAGTTTCAACTTCACTTTGACATTTGATTTATGTTAAATATAGTGAAGGGGTCAAGCTTTCTTTTCACACTGCTGTAATCCTATGGACCCCCTTGGTCTCTACACAGTGGCTAGAATTAGGACAATGGTTGACTTCTTGGAGTAAATAAGCATAGGATATAATAAAGCCTCAGAAATTTCCCATAAAGAGATCTGCTCACAAAATATCTGTGCTAGTAAAACATCGTCACAAATCGTGACTAAGCCCAAAGACTGAATAGAAAAATCCCTGAGAGGTGAACTTAACAGCACTTACTCAATCCTAAATCCCAGCATCAAGCAGACCTTCCCCTGTCTGCAAAGGACTTCCAAGACAATAGAATTAGGGCCTCTCCACTGCTGAGAGAAACAAAACCAAATCAAAACCAGAAAAACCAAACCCCACACCAAAACATTCAAGGACTAGAATTTACCAAACTGCAATACAGAAGCTCCTTTTTTTGAGACCCGCTGGGCATTTTATGTTATTGTCTCAAAACAGCCATGGAGATATGGTCAAAATTTCCAAACATCGTGATCTGTTGCAGTGACTCTGAGCACAGCTGAGGTTACCACGTGTAGAGACAGATTCTCAGTGCTTGCAGAGTCCCAACAAATGATTCATGCCTCACAGAGTGGGGCCTAAGATGAGTTGTTAACATTGCGTGGTATTACTCCAGATCTCTGATTAGGTTACTGGAGTTTCTAACTCAGTTTTCCAAGAAAAATAGAGTAAATATGATAGCACCGCTTGTTTATGTGTTTGTGTATCCATCTGTCCCTCCCAGCCTGCTGGCCAATTCCAATTAAGTTTTGGCAAAAGAAGAAGCTTCAAGAGATCACATTCCTGCAAGCTGATTTAAAGTGCATGGGATGCAGAGAGCCTAGAAATACCTCCTCAAAGCAAAAGCTGCTACATAACCTCAACTCTGTTCAACTCTAGGAAATGTGCAAGGAAAGGAAACACCAAAACTGAGCCTTTGTTTGATTCTGCGGCTTGTGAAGCTACTTCCCACAAACACTGGAGGCCAGAGAGAGATGTAGTGAGCAGCCTTGTGAGAGCCTGTAAATCTTTCTCAAAAGGCTATAATAGCATTTCCCCATTATCCTGGGAAGAAAACACCTTTTCAGTTCAGCATTCATAAGGAGTTGATAGTTAAGGGTGTGAATATAAATGCTCTACCACAAATACAAAACCCCAGTGCATGGTCAGGAGTTGATGCTGCAGACTGTCCTCTCTAGGGCCACGGGGCAAAGCTCCTCTGTACTTCACAGGAGGCAATGTCCTGACCTCAAAATCACCTCAAAGTCTCCTCACAGCCTCAGATATGGCTGGGTGCTGTCTCCACTTGATGCTCTTCACTGCCCAGGTGTGGGCAGATAATGGCTTGGACTTCCCTTTTAGTGCTGCTTTTATTTTATCTGTGTTCAGATACCATCAGCTACAAGGCAAGTGTTGGGAGATTTCTTTGGCAGTCCTCTCAGACATCTGATTACAAACAGCCCTGGCTTATCCAATGCCTTGCCTAGCTGATCACTTCAAAGGGACTTCGTCTCCCTTCTCTTGCTTCTGCTGCCCAAATAGCTCTGCTTTTGGCCTGTTTTTTTACAAAAGTGCATCAGCGTCTCTGTCTGCACAGAGTTGGATCTGAGGAAGTATCTGGGCTTTTGGCCTGACAAGCCCAAACTTTGAGCTGGGCAAATCTGCTGGAACTTGATGTTTTATGAACCTTTCAAATAACTTCTGTGTGTACACAAGGTTCAAAAAATTGGACTGAGGTCATGAACCTTTCCCCTCCTCTTCCTGTCATTTGAACTTGGTGATTTTTCCAATAGTGATTAGTTCCATTTAAAGAGGGTTTTCTGAACTAAATGGGAGTTCTGTGCTACTGCAAGTCCAGACAGGAGATATGATGAATAACAAGATGGTAGAACAATTTTGGAAGGAAAAGCCCATCACCATGATTAGAAAACATGGATAAAATCCTGGGCCAGTGAAACTGGCAGCAAAATATTATTGACCTCTTCAAGACCATGTTTTCACCATCCATTTCTTCTTCTTTTTTTTTTTTTTAAATTTGAGTTTTTCTTCTCTCTTCCTTCTCATGGGATCTGTATTTGTTTTCCTTCAGCCCACTCAAAAGCTTTTTTTTCTCCTTATTTTTGAATAGCCTTCAGATTTCTTTAATCCACAACTGTTTCTTCGACTGCTTCCCTTCGGTACAAATCTGGCTCCTGAAACATCTGAGTTGAACTTTAAGTAGGCTGAGAACGAGACAAAATAAATTTGCTGCTGGAAACTTCATTCTTTCCACAATTTTCTGCGGCTTTCCCCACTGTGCCAGCAGAAAAATAGAAGCCTTACACGTATTTTGAAAGGAACTTGGTTTGCAGGGTAATTTCTCACCGCCAGAACAAGCCAGAGTAGCTACAAAGTGCAATGCGCATGGTGGGCAGTGTTAGGGATGTTGGGGTTTTTCCCCACTAGCCTGGGTCTGCATGGCAGTGAGAAGTGACGGCCACCAAAACTATCCACGGCCAGTGTTGGCACCATGGACACTGTCCTCAGCAACTGAAGCTCTGTTAGTGTCAGGCTTGTGACACTCACATGATCAAGTGTGGGATTTCTCCCTTCTCCCCAAGCTTCAAGAGCTGAACCTCTTCTTTATCCCCTGTTTATCTATCAATAGAGCCGAAGGCCCCTGGTCACAGTGTACAGCTGCGCTACCAAAGCACATGAAGGCACAATCCATGCCTTTGAGAATTTAACAACTTAGCTTAGCTGTTAACAACTTAGTTTAGCAGTTTGTAATTAACTTTTTCAGGTTACCAGTTAGGTTCCCCTTGTCCACAGAGTGCATTTAGTGTTTGCAATCTGAGTTACACCTTCTGTGCTGGAGATCAGCCTTCAAGGGAGTTTACTGTAAAAAGATATTTCAGAAAGGACTGATTTTGCACACCACCACTATGCTTCAATAAGTGATTTGACGTAAATGGCAACTTCGGAAATGCAACTGCTTTTTAGCTGACAGCGTGGAAAGTTGCTGAGCTGAAATTTTCTGGGAGCCAAGAAAGCAATCCCAGCACTTCCCCAGTTCAAAGGGCACCTCTAGCTCTGTTCAGTCCTTCATATCCCCCAGAGGCAGGCAGCAGAGCCTCTGGGTCATGCACGCCTGCTGCTACTGCGGAGAGGGATGCTTCAAGCCGTGAAGTCCCACTGACTACGCTCATCAGGTGATGGATGTGGTGTGCTCCAAGCTCCTCTCTGCTTGGGACTGTTTCAAGTACCCGGGTTATCAGAGCACTGCCATTATAAATGTAAACTGCAAATGGAACATCAAACAACAGCCCCGTCCTGCACAGCATCACTGCCACAGCTCAGCCAAGGAGGAGCTGCCTGATCATTTCCAGCTCCCAAACTGCTGGGGAAGGGCTGGGGAGTGACCGGGATAAAGAGCAGCATTCACAACAGCCTCAAAGCCCTTCTTTGGGAGGGCTAAGGTCACGCTTTCCTCCTACACTCAGCTTTGTTATATTAAGTATAATTCTCTTTACTTTATGAAAACAGGTTAAGAAGAAGAACTGGAGATATTCAGATTAATGTACAAGAACAGGCGGATTAAGAGGCCCTATCAATTAAGGTGATCCCTTTAAGGCTCTGCCCTTTCACCCTTGGAGCTTGGCTTTAATTCCTGCTCAGACTGATGTGACTAAACCCCTTCTAATCTGACAGCTGATACAGGTCAGAAGTTAAATGTGTCCAGGTAGAAAAAGACACTGTTCTCTTGGTTCCTGTCCCCAGGAGGCACCCTGACACGGTAGCCCCATGCACCCCACACGACACCTTCTGGTGCTGACTCTCCTAATTGGGATTTTGCAAATCTTATCCTTCATCGTTTTGTCCACACCACTGTCCAGGATGCTCTGATCCCATGACTGTGCTGCAGGGCATATAACACCTTGTTCCTTCCTACTGCAGAGTTGATCCTGGCCCCCACACTGGGGTTTTGGCATTTTCCATTCACGGCTGTGTGGTGTGGCCTGTGTCATTTGTAAGCAGTGACCCTGGTCCAGTTACGGCATGTTTTTGTGGATGGAGAGGAATCAGGCTGTGTCATGCAAGCAGATTGGGGGGTTAGCCCACCTAGCCTTGCAGAGTCAGAGATATATCTGCTCATGGCTCCAGAGAAGATGAGTACATGGCTCCAGGGATTGTCCACCCACCTCATTTACACACCTCTGTTGAAGGAGTTTTTTGTTTGCAGGTGTCTGCCTTACATACTGATAGCGAGCAGGGCTAACAGGACTGCCTCAGTCCCCTTAACCAGCCATTGGCACTTGGAGACCAGTGAGGTGGATCTGCTTCTCATTACAGAGGCTTGCAAAATCTAAACTAAACCAGAGCATGTTGTTATCTAACAGTGAATGTCATGTCCTAAGGAGGATGCTGAAGATGGTTTATGAGTTGTGAGATCTTCCAGCTTCCACAGTAAGCCTCCATCCAAATCCCTGCCTCAGCAGTACTGAGTTTAGTGCTGGCCAGTCAGGGCTGAGCAGATTACCTTAAGTGAATAAATGTCTTACTTCCTAGGAGCACGAACAAAGGAATTGTGGTTCTCCAAGGCTGTGTTTTTCTCTGCAAATAGTCCCTCTAGGCTGAGCCTGGGCCCTTGCTGGGATCTGTTTTCTCTCCAACATCTTGCACCTGCTCTGGTTCAGAAGACGAGTTTGAATGCCAGCAAGACTGAGTAAGCAGCTCTCTCAGACCAGGCTCTACAGGTATCATTCACAGTGTTTATGTGGAGAAAGTAGAAAAGCCTTGTCCCTTCTCACATAGTTAAAAGGTATTTCTGAGTAAAAGCCACACAATAATTTCTTTCCACTTACTTTGTGGCTAGGCACAGTGGCAGTGAGGATGGGGAAAGCAGGGAGCTATAGGGACATAAGCAGAGGGGAGTGGGAGCCCAGGCTCCATGTCCCTAGGAAACCCTTTTCTACCGGCCTGTTCCTACTTTTCTACCTGTGGCTGCTTTTTTTCTTTCTTCCTCCTCTTTTCTGCTTACTGAGTTCTGACAGCCTTTGCACTTAGCCAAATGTTTCTCTCTTCATCACCAGATCCACAATACTTCTGTGCACCTTCAACAAGCCCATCACAGAGGCTCCTTCTGCTGCAGCTGCAGAATCCAAAGCCCAGCTTGCAGCTCTGTCTTGCAGGACTAATTTCAGCAATGCTTCAAGATGATTTTCCTGAGCATCCTCTGCAAGAACTGGAGGAATCTGCATGCCTGGCCTAGCTCAGTGCAGGGTTTGTTTTCTCCAGCCAAGCTCCCCAAATGCCACAGCCCCAGAGAGGTGTCCAAGCACATTTTCAGGCACCCCCAGGGTACAAACCCCACCATATTTAGGAAGGTATGACCACAAAAAGGAAGCTTGGCTCAGCACTTCAGTATTTTAAGAACAAGGAATGAAGACAGACATAATTCCAAGTGATCCAGACACGGAGAGGGCAGTTGCTGCAGTCAGGGTGGGTTTCCCATACTTTACCTCCATGTTCAGCAGCTCGTCTAGATTAAGACATATTCTCTTTTCTTTTTTTTTTCTTTTTTTTTCTTTTTTTTTTTTAAGCCATTAAACCATCACAAGCTCTCTGGCTCCTCAGTGGGCTCATCTTGGAAAATCTTGCAATAGCTCCAATTCCTGCCAAATCATTCAGATCTTAGCTTTCAGCTTGTCCTTCACGCCACGGGTTTGGCTTCCCCATTGGTAGCAGGATAAAAGCTTTGTACAAAGGGCTCAGGAGAAGTGTGCGTGGGCTCGCTGCTACTGATGTGAAGCAAAACCAGAGTTTGCATGGGAGTGTGTGTACGTAAAACTCAGCACTCCAGTTCACCTCAGGGGCCACCCACAGACACCAGAATGAATTATTTGATCATATATTTTCCCCACAGTAAGATTCATTTGTGGGGAGGGGGTGGGGAACACAGAGACTTCAGGGCTGGTGAACTTTGCTGTCCAGACAGATGTTCAGTTTGTATTCAATCTGGTCCAAACACATGTTTGAATGCTTTTGCAGAGCTGGGCTGATGCTCTGGGAATGACCTATTCTCTTAGCTCATCCATGCTGTATGGAGAAAGTGGCGTTCACAGGAGTATGATAGGAATTCCTGACCAGTTTTATTTTCTTAGATTAAGGCAGCCTTCATCACTTTGTAGTCCTCCAGCAGATCAAGTGCCTCTCCAGCCAGGATTGCATGGTGTGGCTGTGACCATCTCGCCAAGGCACGTGCGATATGTCTAGTGGCTAGCAGCCACTTGGCAAATAGCCCATCAGAGCTGGACTTGGTTAAGGTATGCTCACACCACAGGGTGACAGTTTTGGCACAACCGAAGTGTTCAGGGATCTAAGACACGCAAACAAAAGCACAGCCATCCCTACCTCAAACAGGGGAATCACTGAGATGTGCACTGTGGCCAGGAGCTCCATGCCTAGGTAGCTGCACAAGGGGCAGCTTTTTCTGTTGAGCTTTTTCTAATGGTAATCCATCAGTCCTGCATCTTCACTGCAAGGCTTATTTTAGCACCATGAATATATCCTTAAACTCATTAACAGATGTACCGTTTTTTACAAACAGATCCTTAAAAAAGCTGACTTTGTTGTCCAGCAAGCTGCAGGTTCAGCCTTCCAAGACCATGTTAAACAAACAGTTGCAGAGCAAGACAGAAAGGAGTCAGAAATAAAGAAAATTTTTCCTAGACTAAATGATGAAATGCTGCATAGTAGGTATGTCATCTAACAGATACACCTGATGAATGAAGGGGTAAGCAAAGACAAGGAAGGGAAACATTTCCTGAGACCACCTCAGGCTGGCTGCCAGCTGCAGTTTGAGTGGCACACACAGGCTCGAGAGGAGTATTTGTGCAACACAGAAAGGAAGAAAACGATGCATGGAAGAAAGGCTCATGCCACTCAGGTGTGACCTGCGCTAGCTCAAGTCTCACTCCAAAAGCTCAGTCCCTTAAACTCACTCGAATAGTCTGAGGACAGGTAGTTCATGTGACTTTGCAGCCTGAGTTCCCTGGAGGCTGGTCAGGAATTAAATCAGTAAATAAAAACTTTGCATTTTTTGTGTCTTGGCCAAGAAGGAGAAAACAAAGCTTTATAGCCTAACATTTTGCATGCAAAGATTAGTGGACTTCCCTCAAATGCCTGGTGTCACCCTGTCCTCTTAGTTGGGTCTCCAAAGAGAGGGAGGCAGAGGATGAGCAGCTCCAACAGCCACAGGTTCATGGTGTTGAATGTGTTCATAGCAAATGGTGTCTCTCATAAGTCACAGAGCATCATTACAGCCTGTCCCCACAGAAGAGATAAGAATGCATAGAGCATCTCATAGAAAGGGGAAAATTATTCTTAAATGCTTCAAGTTCCTGATGTTGTTTAGGACATTGTCAGGGTCTGCTTCTTCAGAGAAACTTGCCATCACATGCCTGTTTCATCTATTCCTTTATCCTTACGCTATATCATGCTTTCCCAACCCTTCTGTCACGACAATGTACCTGAGTCCCTTACACATCACATGCTGAGAAGAGGGTGCCCAGACCCGGTTGTAGATACGGTATAGTGTAAACATGATTAAATCATGTACCTTACTCCTGTACATTTCCCTGGAAAGGAATATTCCTAAAATGCTTTGAGATCCCTGCATGAAAGGATCTGTTAATAGTAACACTTTATTACTGCAAAGCTGCTGCTAAAGGTCTGTAGGCTTTTCCTTTGTTATTATATATATTGGGGTTTACCACAATGTTACAGAACACCTCCCCAGGCTGATATTTGGCAAACTGTGTCCTGTTCCTGAGACTTTTTTTTTTCATTTTCTAAAAGCTTGTATTGGCCAGTCTTAAGCCTAAAAAGTGAAGAAACAGGGCAAAATCTATAGTACTTGAACTGAAAATCTGCACCCTAGTGATTTACAATGAAATGACTGTCTGGATTAGACGGAATATTGTGCTAGCAACACTATACATCACAGCTGAATGGGACAAAACAGATAATTAAATAGATAGACAGACAGACAAGATAAGTTATCTTTTGTGTAAAGGCATGGAAAATCATGGTAGCTTAACATCCATTCTCACCTACAGCTTTTCCTCCAGGGAAAGCATGAATCATGTGGCCAGGAGCACAAATAAATTCATGTAGACAAACTTGTGTCTGCAATATCCTCATCCAGTTGGTCTTTGCCAATCAGTCAGAGTGTGAAAAAGCAGTAGCTGTTTAATGAAGTGAGAAACGATCATTTCTTAACTAAAATAAATTAATTTGTAAAAGTAGTTTTAAAGAAAGAAATAGGACATTTGCATTCTGGTAATTCGACATGCTCTGCACAAACTCCATGATGGAGACACTTCCTGCGTGCATTTGGTGGCTTTGCTCTTCAGTATTCCCTGTGGCCTGGGGCACCAGTGCAACTAAATCCATTACTCTCATGCTCTTTTCCTAAGCATTTTGATTTGGACAGCCAGCTTCCGTAAGGAAATAAGGACAAGGACTGTCACATGTCTGCAACCCATGCAGTGACCATAGCTGTTTGTTGTTGCACTTTGCCTGCACTCTACGGAAGCACATCAGACTGATCCAGCCACCCAGGTCACCTTCCAGCAACTCTGGCCTAATTTTGGAGCAACGTGAGGTAGGGGATGGAAGATATTTCTCCCAGGCCCTACGGCAACTAGAAGAAATTAAATAGGAGTAAACATGAAACAAATAGGAATTGGAGAATTGTTTCTGTTGCTTTCACCAGCACTGGAGTGGAATTTGATTGTAATTGTGTCCTGTTTACTGACCTGACCAGTAGAAGTCCAGATAAAATACAGGAACTTATTATAATCCAATTCTAAGAAAAAGCTGCAGGGTGGAGATAGAGAAGCTGTGCCTGTGTGCTGCACTTCAGGTAACTGGCTGATCAATGCCTGGACTTGCTCTGGAGAATGACCAACCTCAACTCAGCATCAGTGCCCTCACCCTCAGCCATGCAGGGACAGGGAAGCTGAGAAGGCATCCTCTACCCACACCTCAATAACTTACACAACCTAGTAAAGGCCCATGATCATCTCTCCCTAACCTGCTCCTCAGATTTGCTGTCCACACCTTACAAAACCACCCCCATACTTAATTCATTTCTGGGAATGCTCACTAGCGCTATATGATTGGCTTGAGTCCCTTTCTGAAATTAAATTTCCTCTGCAGTACACTTTGGTAACTGGATCTTGGCAGAGGAGAAAACCCAGGAAAATCTCACAAAAGAGTTTTTCAGACAGCAGTGTAAAAGTGGAACCTCTTTGTTAGCCAGAAAAAGCAGAGAGCGCATCAAACTGTGAGGTACAGCCAAAGACATTGCCCTCAGAGCTATGCTGTGTTTTCTTTTTTTCTATATGAAGGAAAAGCGGGAAAAGGACAATAAAGTACGACAATAAAGAATGACAATAAATGCACAGTATCACTGAAGCCCCGGTGAAGAACTGTAATAGAACAGGCCATTCTGCACTCACATTCAAAAGTCAGCTATTGTAATACTTGATGACACTACCTTATGCGATGCTTGCCCAGATTTTGTCTTGGAAAGCGGAACATTATTTAAACTATTGTAGGGTAGAAAATGCTACAAAATTCTTGACCCTGTTCTGGAAAGCCAGAGATCAAAATTACACTAAAACAGAAAGCACAAGAGGGAAAGTTGCCACTTCAGTAACTAGCATTTGTGTTGATATCAAAATAGAGATGAAGGAAAATCTAATTTCATTGTAACATATTGCACGATGCAATATCTTTCCATAAAGAACATTTGCTGCATTATTGCAAGACAAGATGCTCTGGGACTGTAATATTGGAGGAGTTAAAAGAAAGGCTTAACTATTTCTTCTTAAAATCAATGATTCTTTCAGTTTTTGGCATGCCTGGAATAACCCAACAGAAAATGGAGGAATTAATTGATGAAAATAGCAAAGCTAATGACTGCAGGAATCAAGGAAAGCAAAGAGGCAAAATGAGAGAGAAAACTGAAAATTCAGTCTTTAGGAAAGGTGTCCAGGAAGGTGACATGGTCAACATCAAGGCACTGAGCTGACGTCAGCTGGAGCTGGGAGTTTAAAATTGCTCTGACAATAAGCTGCAGCTTGCAGTAGAGATACTGTCAGAAGAAAAACTTTTGGCACAACAGGTAAAGCATCGTATTTCTGTAAAAGGTGAAAATAACCCAAACAAACTGAGACTTGTTCTAGCTATAAAATTATAATGAAATTTAAAGAGACACACTCATCCTTCTAGGCCATGTGGAGCTGGGATGCTGCAGCCAGTCTTGGAGTGCAGTGATTTCTTCCAGAACATGGACCACAAATCCTGGTGTTTCAAGCAAAAAAAAAAGAGATGCCTTTAAAGGCATTGGACTTACACGAAAGCTTACACCTCAAAACATTTAATATCTTTTCTCTTTTTCCTGAATCTTCTCTAGCAATGATGAAAAAACAGGAAAACAAAGCTGAGAAAAATAGGGTAACACAACACTCTGTCTTACACATGTATCCATACTACATTCTTCAGCAAAAAGGTAGAATTCCATCTAATCAAACTAAGTATGTAATTGGAAATGCTTCAGTCATGAACTGAAAAGAATCATGTTTTATACATATGTAAAATCAAAGCTGAATAAGTTTTGCTGTGAAAGATCTGATGAGAATTTGGAACTCCTTAAGACTCATGAAATCTCCCTAGCAAAAATGAGTGATCTGGTCTTAGAGACACTTCAGAAAAGATTAAGCTAAGTCTTGGTTCATTTAGCAGATGAGCCACATTTCAGTTAGAAAGAAAACATATTAAATGACTAGGAATGTCATAAAAATGTTATGCTTCAGCTGTATTAACTGGCAGAAATTGTACTTGTAGTTCCAGTAAGCTGTGTGAGTGCTGAAAGAATATTTTCATGACTCCAATCTATTCCTTCACCATGGAAGTCCAATATTATAGAGCAAATAACGGAAAGTGTTACTTCAAGTTTCTCAAATAAGTTATTCAGAAGAAATATGTTTGTTTGACAACATTAGAACATCAGAGTATACTCTGCAAAATTACAATGCAAGAATGAGTGATCAAAAAAGAGATGCAAATTCGAGCTTCAACTTTTTATTTATACTTCCGTTAGGTCTAAAACCAACCTGAAGGTATAATCAAATCCTAAGTTTTTATTTTATTTTTTATATTATGAATCAAAGCAAGATAAAGAAAACAAAGACAAGGTAGAACAAAATAAAACCTTGCTTGACTTCTGGATGTGAGTCCCCACAGGCTTCCCAGACCCTACAATTTTTCACAGCAAGACCATTGAAGCTTTGCTGCAGCTGTGACTATGACGGTCCACACGGGGAGGTCCATGAAGACCTGCGCAGCTGCAGATCAAGATGCAGCTTTGCATGGGTGAACCTGCTCACGAGCGATTCAAAGCAGCTTGACAGTTTCTCCCTCACACTCTTCATATGGAAAAATTTCCTCCACGGTTCATTTCAGTAATTATTTTAGTAATAAGCACAATTCTATGGCATTAGAAATCATCCAAAGAAGGAATGATAGACTAATAAGGGTAATTTTTAGCTGGAAACCAATTCACAGTAATGAATTCCTAGTCTGAGTTTGACCATTGTTACTCTGTGCATGGGTTGAAACTTGAAAGAGCATTTTTACCAAAGCATGTGCATTCCTTAGTGTGCAGACCCCACTAAGCTCATTTCCTACCCAAATGCAGAGTTCACTTTTAAAGTTAATTCCTCCCCTACAGAGGTTATGGGGTATAGCGATATTCCTTCCTTTAATGACGGGGAATACTGCTGTGCTGGGAATATTTCTGTGGCCTAATTGAATTCTTGAAATGTGTCTAGCATAACTGAGGGCTTAGTTCTGCAGCCTTTCCTTACCTCTCTTTATGGCCTGATCTCATCGCAGCAGAGTTGAGCCCACAGCTGAGAACAAACCACAGGGCCCAGTTCTGCCCTCAGATACACTTGAGCAATTCTATCTTCTCAAGGAGGGTGCTCAGATACTACTGTTGGTGTTGTCGGACTGCACTCTTTATAGACTACCAGAGTAGACTGAAAGCAATGTATATTAACAGAGTCTTCTGGTTTAGTGTGTCTAGCCTTTTCCTTTTTAAAAAAAACTTGTGTTTTTCCAAGTCCTCAGGAAAGGTTTTTCAGACTAACACAAAAACAATGAAATTAAAGAGAGAAGACAAAGTCTCAGGCATTCTTTGGTTCGAACAAGTTTGACTATCCCTTAATACTCAGGATAAAATACTAAAGACTGACGATAAAGCAGAGTAAGGCTTTCTTAGCTGAGATAAAGCGTGAGAGTGTATTTAGGAGAAGCAAGGGGTTCTATAAATAGATTAAATGATACACACTTTGTTTGAGAGAGCTTTCAACACAGTACACAAATTAAACATTTCCAGAAATTCTGTTGGACCTACATAACAGGGCAGTATTGTGAGCTCTCAAAATGACCTTTCATATTTTTAAAAAAATAGTCTGTATATATAATGGAAAATGTGCCTTGATAAACATAAGGTACTTTGTTGAATGTGGTTGAAAACTGACTGTTGAAGTAGTTTCACATGGACACAAAATGAAGCCTTGTTTTATTTATTTTTTTATTTTACATCTTCAGCAAAGTCATGGGTTTCCAGACATTGCAAGAAGAAAATGGAAACTTGTACCTCATCACACTAGTAAGCTGAATCCAGTATAGCTCTCTGGCACACTCGCTGGCCAGCTCAGTCACTGTTTTCACCAATGCATCTGCAGAGGAATAAGTGTTCTCATCCGAAAACTTTGAACATAGTGTTACCATGTTGTTGGACCCACCTTAATGAGAGTCTACAGAGGAGACAGAGCCCACCCCTCCCTCACATCTCTCAGCCCTTGGACAGCCCAGCCCATCCACCTACTTTGTTCAAAACTTCTGATATTCATCCTAGGTAGGCTAAAGAAATGTTTGGGGGTTTTGTGTGTCCCAGCTTCTCTTTACTTTGTGGAGGCAGAGAAAGATCTCTGTATGCGCAAAATCTCCGCCTCAGTGGGTCTGTCTGGCCCTTCCCTGCTCGATAGAACAGCTGGGAAGTTACAATCAATAATGAAGGACACCTTGCCTGACACCCCCAGTGCTCCTCATTCCCACACTTTGAGACCTTCTATCAGAGGTCTTACATTTAGTCCTTGGCCTGGAAAGTAAAGGCTTGTCTTTCTTCCCACAATTTAGGGATGCTTCCTGATGGTTTCTGTGCCCTTTCTCATGTTTTGTAAAGCCTAGAACATTTCAAATCATATCTCTTCCCTCATGCAGCCCTTCACCTTCTCCTCTACTGCCCTCAGTGCACTGATGCTGTTTTAAGGAAGAAATTGCAGGCACAGCTCCCTTGCCTTGTTCTGCAGTAACCTCGTAAACAGGGCTCTGACTCACACAGCACTCAGGTGATGGCTTCTCCCAAAATACAGAAGTTCTCTCAGTCTCCAGCGCAACACAGCGCAGGTGATTGCAGAAGGAAGCACCGCAAGTGCTTTATGAGTAGTTTCCCTCTCTCTGTCTCCCTATCACTATCTCTGTCTTTACAAAACACATTAATGTCTGCCAGTGAAAAATATTGCAGGCCAAGGACGAAGAATCACTGTTGACCTACTTGCAGTGCTGGGAGGACCAAGGTGCTATCTGAAGTGGGTTTAAGTTCCTGTGTTCTCTGCGGCTGGCGTTGGTTTCCTTCAGTGTCAGTCACAATGTCTACTCAACAGGATCCACAGTTCAAGTCACTATTTTATTATTAAATTACAGACCTAGAAATGCTCAAAATAAAAACTGATTAGATCAAACACTACTTGCTTAGCACATCTCCATGGCAACTCCCCTTTCTGTATCTGCTTATTTATGATGGTGATGGCCTCTACAACGAACTTTGAAAGAGATATGTAGACGGAACCAAGTCAAAACAAATTACAGAAAATTAGTATCTTAGCTGGCAGTAAGTAAGTCCTTCATCCTCTGTCCTAAGATATTACTGTTGTCTAGGCCCAAGATGAAAAAAGATACGGCCACTAGAATTTCACACAAGCAGAATTTAAGTACATGCATAAAAGCAGTCTGGAAAATTCCCAGTCAATTGCTGTGTTACTTTAAAATCCATAGATACTTCAGGGTATTTTTGCTTTAAAATTCTCCAGACACCTGGAGTTTTCATACACTCCACTGACTTCCAGTGTGGTGTGACTGGGTAGCACAGTACTAATTGTGATAGCACATATATGCTTCCCACATGAATCTGTACTTGGAAAATACCAACAAAACCCCTAAATCATCTCAGCTCATTGCAGCCATTCACTTAATCTCTCACTTATCTCCATGAATCACTTCCATCTGATTGCAAAACCACCTCATGATCATGTGAAACTAGACAGGCTTCTCACAACCAACCTGGTAGAAACCACCCAAAGATGCCCACACTCCTCTGTGAACAAGCTAAGTGAATAGTTATCTCCTCCAGGAGACACCACAGATTATTAAGGACTTTCGTGTCTTGCAAGAGCAACAACAGCAAGTATCGGCAAATGTCAGTGTCTGCATGTGAGCCTTGATCCTTGTGGCCTGCAGAGGGAAATCAGCACTGTCAGAGGTGATTCATCACGCTTCTGAGATACCCCCCTAACCACAGAGGGAATCAAGTGGTAGGAGACATGGAGTCCATCCTAAACCATCAAGCGTTGGTACTTAAACAGTCCCCAGAATCAGTTTACAGAGGTATTGCAAAAGCCTAGAATAGGCAGTTTCTGCTTCATGAACAGCAATTACATGTACACCGTTCTTTGCAGGATCGTCCCGAGGTGACCAGGCCAGAACACTGGATCAAATTGAGTGGTGAGATCTCCCGCTCTGGTTCCCTTCTATCCTTGTTTGTCAGCCCCTCGTAGAGTCACAGCAACCAGCCAACACGGATTCTGACCTGTCTGGCAAAATACAAGCGTGCCAGAGGGCAACATGCCCCCTCTTTCAGCTCAGTGAGGAGCAGGACTGCTCTTTTTCAGATGAAGTTCAATGACAAAAATCTCTGTCTCTCCTTTGGTAATGACTTTTAATGTTGGCATCACAGCCCTACCTGGAGATGCAGAGTAGGAAAGAATCATCCAAACAGCCAGCCCTGTGACTACACGCACAAATATGTAGCAGGTAGACCAAAGCAACATCGAGAGCAAGCAACATTGTTTTGCACTGTAAAGCAAAACATGAGAACAGCTAGATCCCATCGAAAACATGTACGTGGTAGGTTCTATGCCCTGAAACATGGCTCACGCAGGCTATGCTCCTTTATATCCACAGATCTTTTCCCCAAAGTGCAAATTTCTGTGTGTTTGTTCAGATGCACATGGTTCTGGGCAAGGCTGCTCTTGGGACATATGCCCACATAGACAGGCAAACAAGGATCTTCACAATGAAAGAAAAGCATTCACAATTTGTTCGCCTTTATTTTACTGTTTATAAATACCCAGTTAGGAATCAAGGGAAAACCACTGTGTGGTTTAAGTAGACAGTCTTCTACCACAAAAGATGAATAGTGAATAGCTGAAGTGAATGATTCCCAGAAAACTCATAGCCTGAAAATGGTTTGTCTGTGTTATTCAGAAAATGCTTATGAATAATGAGCAAGCAAACAGAAGTCAGAACATGACCAGAAGATGGATTAAACTGATCAGAGTGTTTATTCACAGCTAAATATTTATCATGTACTAACTATATATATCTGTCTATGTAAGGTGGTGGTGTTTGTGGGGGTATTCATATATATCACACTCCTATGCAAGCATAAAGAAGCCAGAGCACTGACATCAGCATATCATCTCTCAGGTGGTAATGAGCAACTCTGGTGGGAGTGCAGGAAACGACTGTCTTGTGGGTGCTGCAGTGCAACAACTCTATGTCAACCACATTTTACCTTCTCATTTCTTCTGTCTCACAAACTACAAGCATGTTACGAGCATGGTCACTACTCATATTGAAAATTTGATGGCTATGCATCAGCAAGGCATCTGAGTGTTAAAAAAAAGGACAAGAACTGACGAACTTTTTCACAGTGTTCCTTATGATTCTGATGATATCGGGATGACATTGAGCCCAAGGTGAGAACTGAGATAGAATCATTTTATGAATACTGCCACTCATATTTCCTGGTCAAGAGACTGTCAGGGATGTTCCCTATAAGGAATCCTGCCTCTCATCTTACAAACACTCTCCTCTGTCTGCCATGATTTATGAGCCCTCAAAAGTAATCTGGAAGGGGCAAGCACTTGCATAAGAATTTCATAGAGGTACTATGTGTATTACAAGACCCTTGCTTGCAAAACCCCTTTGTGACAGTCCTAAGTGTGAAGTCATTGTAGAGTCAACCACAAATAATCCAAAAGTATTTCTTTCCCTGTTAAGAAATGTTTACAAGGTCACCAAGCCATATCAAACTCTCCAGTAGAATCGAGTGAAAAACAGATTTATTTCTTTTCCAATTGCCAACTGCAAAATATTTCATGTTGATTTGATTTTTTCATGTTTAATATAGCCTGATTTCAAAACTAAAAAAATATTTTTAAACAAAAGGTCAAGACACTTTCCAAGTCTTCTCCTCACTTTTTGTCAAAATGTTTTATCAAACTTAACTCAAATTTATTTGATTGCTTGAAAACTGCGCTGAATTTATATATTAACTAAAAATATTTTCTGCTCAGCTTCATCCAAAACACTCATAACACTTGTAAGAACTGGTGGGGGAAACTGTGACTGAGATACAGAAATATTTTAACATCCAATGCAAATACAGTGCAAATGTAATAGCCTCACTACTGCAGGAATGTCTTGGCATGTTTTCACCTGGAGACAGTGAGATGATTAACTGGCCACATGCACTAATCATTTGAGGCTGGTGTTTATACCAGCACTGTGCAAACTGGATGCTCTTCTGCTCACAAAAAACCCCCAACAACAACAACAAAACCCCCAAACAAACAAAAAAACCCCACACAACCGAAAACACTCAACTAAAGCCTGGAGACTGAATTTTCTGTGCCTGATGAAATTTGAAATAGGGCACAGAAATGAGCCTCTGGCATTTCCAAGCAGAGGTTTGGGCAGACCCAATGAAGCCAATAGCCTGGCCAAGGAAAGCTCTTGCTGTGCTGGCTGCAATATCCCCAGAGGGCTTCCCCAGAGCAGGAGTCACTTGCACTGTTTCAATCCTACTCAAAATGTCTCTAACAACCTTCTCCCTTGGCACTCAGATGGGAAAGCACAGAGCTGACTGCATATTACCTGCAGATGTCTTTACATTTGGAGGAGCATCTGTGTAGTAGCGGTAGACAAACACAATGCTAAATCCAGCCAGAAGCCATTTTCTGAACATGTTCTTTATTATTCTGCAACTGGCTCTTGCATAAGAAATTTACAATATATGTTTACATGCAGTGGATAAACATATCTTCTCAACTGGCAAGAACTGGAGATCATTTCCCAAAAGTCGGCATAAAAGATGCATGCTAGGAGGTCTGGTAAAACGTACATGAAAAACAGACTGTTAGCTGCTGTGTAATGGTAATACATAGCTATAACAGAAATGCAAGTGTTTTGCAGGAAATATAGGCCTCTCCCAAATCTCTCTGAAATCCAGCAGCCAACTTCTACTCTAAGTCTGACTTAATAAGGTACAAGTCTACTAAGCAGAGTAAAGCTTCAGCATCTCCAATATTTGGCATTGAAGCACCTTTGTTTAGAGCCCTGTGTCATAAGCAGGGCTGTTAAGTGAGCAAGGACACAGTTCTCTCATATATTTCTTCCCATATATGTCTTCAGACATCATCTAAATTTGCATCCTGCCCTGGGAGGTTCGTTCATCATCGATGTTTGGAGTAAGCAGTGCAGGATCAGGCATGAGCTTAAAGGTACCTGTTGGCCTGGTATTCTTATATGTACTGACAGGAAAAAATATGTTAAAGATTAATTTAAAGGTTTTTGAACTTGAACACCAGCTATAAACCCATGAAACTGGTTTAGAGGTGATGCTCAGGGGCTCTTAGTAGCTTGCTGTTCAGTGCCTCTTTTAATACATTTCTGTCAGCTGCGGATAAGCTTTATCTGTTCTCTGTTTACTATTTGCATGTTTCAATACAAGGGAGCAAACAACTGCCAAGAAAATCCTGACACATTTTCTCTGTGTTACAGCCATACTACAAATAATAGAAAATTAATGTTTTCTTTTTTTTTTTTTTTTGCATATCTGCTTACAGCTGGCTTGTTCCTTGTATTGCAAGCAGCAAAATTAGATCAGTAGCAGTTTTGCCAAACGTATTTTTTACTTACAAAATGTTCAGTCTCTTTCAGAGCCTGTCCAGTCACGTTCCTGTGAGGGACTGAAGATAAATTGAGATTTTTCTGGTGCTCTTCAGCAGCACTGTGCCTGCGGGGACAGGATGAACTGCTTGTTCATATATCGGTGCATCATTTCGTGGAACAACACTGGTATGGAATGAATGGAGAAAAAAAAAAAAGTAGGGGTCAAGGCCAAGCTTTTATAGCTGTTTAAGTCTGCAATAAGGTGAAAACATTCTGCCAAGATGACCAGTGGAGGAGAGCCTATCTACCCACTAGATGGTGCTAGAAAATAATACAAGTGGCCGGAGAGCAGCTCAGCCCAGCAGCCCCTCTGGCCCCAGCCGCCCCCGCCTGCTGGGCAGGCAACGCTCGGGTCCCGCAGGGCTCTGCGATGTGGTAAGTGCCCGCTTTAAAATCGATTGGAAACCAATATGCTTTCTACTCTGATTTCAGCTCAATTTCATCTACTTGGTGTATAGATGTGCCCTAAAAGGGAAGGTTTAGCCAATGCATACTTTGGTGCCTCCGGTTTATTGCAGACTGAGCGTGCTGAGCCCCTGGGCTGGCTGCACAGGGTGGGGGTTGGGGTGTAGGTTGCAGGTTCCTCAGCTGTGCCACACCTTGACCCCCTGCTCATGGCCAGTGGTTGTGTGGGCACAGGGTAATGCAGCAGCACGCTCGCCGGGCTAAGCAGTGGTGGCCAAAGAGTCAACTAAACAAAATCCTTTCATTCAAGCCATCCCAGTTTTCAAACGTCTTCTGAAGAAGAAAGGATGTCTTCCTCTCAGGCAGGGTCACTGCAGCAGTGAGCAGGACAATGGGGGAATGGCACCCAGAAGACTGACGACATCAAACACTGCAATGGTTTCTAGGAAAGAAAGGCAAGAAAAGGCAAGGAAAGGAGAAAGGAAAGGGGAAAGGAAAGGGGAAAGGAAAGGGGAAAGGAAAGGGGCAAAGAAAGGGGCAAGAAAAGAAAAGAAAAGAAAAGAAAAGAAAAGAAAAGAGAAAAGAGAAAAGAGAAAAGAGAAAAGAGAAAAGAGAAGAGAAAAGAAAAGGGAAAAGAAAAGAAAATAAGAGAAAAGAAAAGAGAAAAGAAAAAAGAAAAGAAAAGTTTCATTTTCACTTCAATAGTTTAAACTTTGTGAAGGCTAATACTTAACACAAAACAATTCTCACATTTATTTAAGACAGGGTACTGCTTTCTCATGGATACACAAGGAAGTATCGCAGCAGCTCCCATTTGCAAATGTTTCTTACCTAATTTTAGCTTTCATTTTCTTTCTTGCATTATTTTCAGCTAATTGTAGAAATGAATCACTCTTGCAGGTGAACATAACAAGCTGGATTCATATCCAGACCATAATCCATAATTATTCTTTTTGATGAAAGAGAGTTTCCGTGCTATTACATGATTGGCATCAAGATCAATTTTTGTCCCTGTTTGCCAGCATTTTTCACATTGTTCAAAGGATATTCAAAGCCAGAATACAACACACTCCCATAGCCACAGGAAAATGACAGCCATGGAGTATAAAACAAGCTGTAAGTGAGGAATCTGGTCCCTATAGCTGAAGTCTTGTATAGTCTGGAAAAGCTTTCTGGGTAGAAAACAGGGCCACAGGTTAGACCAATTTCTGCAGCGGTCACACAAAGGCCAGCTAAGGTCAGGTCATCTGTAATAAGCAGATATTTCCATGCTGGAGCACTGGGTAATGTTGTCCTGGCACATTCCCATTCCAAACCCATGGCCAATATGTGCTATTACAAATCATTTATTAAAGATTGGCCAATCATAATAGCAAATCTGTATGCATGTGAAAATCTCTATATTTTGCCAAAAGTAGCTCATGCATGAAAAATATTACATAAACTTTCTGAACATATATCAAAATAAATATTACAAATTACAGGAAATATGCTAAAATTACTCCCATTAAAGTTTCAGGATTTGTTTAGGATTACTCTGATGGTTATAAAAGTGTCTCCTCTCATATTCTTCAGTTGAAGGAACAGCTTTGCCTTGGTCATTTTCTCCCCTTAGAAACATGCCAGATTACTCTTATATCCAGCAGAACTCCTAAAGGCACATTGCAAAGTCTAGACATCTGCACTTGTCCAGACCAAGTGCACTGCTGAGCTGGATCTCCCCAGGTCAGAAAAATTTTCTGTGCCAATTTTCCAGTGCTGATTGACACTGCCCTTCCATGCCATACAGACCTGAGTCTTTAAGCCACCACCTGCAGTGATCACCATGCGTCTGCAAGTCATGCCAGCACTTTAAAGGCAGGTGTCAACACCCTTCACAGAACATGATGACAGCAGGACTTGAACTTCCATTATATGTGGCAAAGAGGGATGAAGTCACGTATTTGCTTCGTTTGATGCCTGTCAACCTGTCCCTGCTCCAGCTCTGGCTACAGTCACTTCACAGCATGATAGTGACTGCAGTATCATGACATGGTGATTATGGTCCTTCTTAAATCTGCCTCTTACTCTGCAGCATGGACATAGCAGGGCTGTGATTCATAAAGACATCTACATTCAGCTGTGAGCTGAAGTGCACCCATAAAAACTTCCACAAACTTCTCTGTGTTAGTGGCAGTGTCCTTCGACTTCAGGGGGTTTGTGATTTTGCTCCAACACTGATGAAAGTGCCATGAAATTCACAGGTTGAAACCTCGTATACTACAAATAGTCATAGTTCGCTTAAAGTCAATGAAAAAGTGTTTGAAAATGTTCAGTGGGTCTAAGTATATCATGACAAGAATAATTTGCTCAGCTCTGGTCAATGTTTCACAAGAAGTGATGCAGAGATAGTGGGAGCTGAAAGACAGGACATGAAAATGGTGACAGAGGTGGAAAAAAAGAAATGGGAAACATTGGAACTGCATAACTCAATGCAATGACAAGATCACCCAACTACTGGATGAGGGAAAGGCTGTGGATATATTCTACCTGAACTTGCGTAAAGCATTTAACATGGTTCCACATAGAAGTCTCATTAAAAAATTGGCTGTTCATGGCTTGGATGAGCATACAATCTACTGGATGATGGGCCCAGAGAGTGATGGTCAACAGAGTTAAGTCTAGTTGGCGGCCAATCACAAGTGGTGTTCCCCAGGGTTCAGTGTTGGGACCATTATTATTTAACATCTTTATTGATGATCTCGATAAAGACATAGAATGTATCATCAGTAAGTTTGCAGATGATACCAAGTTAGGTGGGAGTGTTAATATGCGTGGGGAAAGGAAGAGCCTACAGAGAGATCTAGATAGGCTGGATAGATAGGCCAATGTTAATGGTATGGAATTCAACAAGGCCAAGTGCCCTGTGGCTGAAGAGCTGAGTGGCAGAAAAGAACCTTGGGGTTTTAATTGATAAGTGGCTGAATATGAGCGAGCAGTGAGCCCAGGTGTCCAAGAAGGCCAATGGCATCCTGGCTTGTATTAGAAATGGTGTGAGCAGAAGGAGAAGAGAGGGGATTATCCCACTGTACTCAGCACTGGTGAGACCACGCCTCGAGTATTGTGTTCAGTTTTGGACACCTCAATACAAGAGAGATATTGAGGTGCTGGAGTGAGTGCAGAGGAGGGCAACAAAGTTAGTAAACGGCCTGGAGAATAAATCTTATGAGGAAAGATTGAGAGAGCTGGGACTGTTTAGTTTGAGGAAGAGGAGGCTGAAGGAAGACCTCATTGCTCTCTACATCTACCTGAAGGGTCATTGTAGAGAGGTTGTGCTGGTCTCTTCTTACAGGTGACTAGCGATAGAACAAGAGGGAACGGTTCCAAACTACAACAGGTGAGGTTTAGACTAGATATTAGGAACAAATTTTTTACAGAAAGAGTAGTCAGCTACTGGAATGGGCTGTCTGAGAGGTGGTTGAATCACCGTCACTGGACGTGTTTAAAGGGCGCTTAGACAAGGTGTTAGGAGATATGGCTTAGGGGTGAACGTTGCAGAGTAGGGTTGATGGTTGGGCTTGATGATCCCAAAGGTCTTTTCCAACCTCAAAGATTCTATGATTCTATGACATTGGCAGCGCCAGATTCCCTGCAGCCCCAGAGTCCCTGGAACCTAAAGCTGCAAACCCCATGGCCAGTGTCCCTGGAGCTCTACATTCTCTGGTTCTCTGAAGCCTTATATGAATAGTGTTGGGTATAAGATTTTGAAGTTCATGTGCTGTGGACCCTGGGAGGGCCAGACACAAAAAGTATGGAGGGAGCAGTGCTGGGGCAGTGCTGTGCTCCCTTTGGCATGCCTTTTGCAGTGCCAGTGTCCCTGGAGCTGTAGGCTCTCTGGTTTTCTGGACTCTATCTCTAACTCTATTGGTGGCGGGAACAGGATTTTGAGGTTGGAGTGCTATGGGGCTCAGGGGTTCCGGATACAAAAAGTGCAGAAGTGTCAAGTTTGGCGCATTGCCGTGCTCCCCTTTGGCATGCCTTTTGAAGGGCCACTGTCCTTGGAGCTGTAGACTCTCTGCTTTTCTGAACCCTAAGCCTAACTCTAATGGTGGTGGGAACGGGATTTTGAGGCTGGGGTGTCATAGGATGTGAAAAGTTTGAAGGGAGTACTTGTGGTATATTGACGTGCTCCCCTTGGCATGAAAAGCTGCACATTTTAGGATAATATTAAACTGAACTAAGGAAAAGAGCTTTTATATCACATTATCTCTGGCACTTACTTCCTCTTAACTTCATTGAAGCCAAGCATATATCAGGTTTCCAAGATGGCTTACTTATGAACAGACAAGATCCATAAAAAGACATATATCATTAGAATGGGAAAATAAAATTAAAAATAAAAAGCTCTTTAAAAAAAAAAACCAAACAAAACCCCCAAAAAACAAAAAAAACCCCGCAAACCACAAACAATAGACTGACAGAAGTCAGTCAAATCATTTCATAGCTGTGTACTACAGGACTTTTTGTGCTTCTCATAAAGTACCAATTACTTGGCATGGAAATACTTTCACACTGCCCCCCCATGGGCACTTTCTTGGAGAGAAAGAGTGCAGGACAATAAAAGATTGAAGAAACCTACTCCCAAGTGATGCAGAACTGGTTAAGTAGACTTTACGGGGGCCATGTCAGCGAGCCCCTATGGCAAACAGCCCTGGGGAAGCCTAGCTCACCACATCCCCATGCCCTCAAGCTTATGTGGGTGGGAGGCTACCATGTAAAAATCCATCGTGCCCAGAGTAACTCCGCAAGGAGACAGCGTACAAAGTTTAAATAACTCACCTAAGGTCACATATGAAATCAACGGAAAATCTCGGGCTCCAGGAGATAGGGATCTCCCGGTGTGTTCTTCAGCTAATGCTGCCATAGCAGTGCAGCTAATAAAAATGAGGGTGGGCCCCCGTGGGGCTCCTTCTCCATGCCTTCTATCAGATACGGCACTTATCTCTCTTGGCCGGCCTCGGACAGCCCATTAAATCCTCCTCCGTTTGGCCGGCAGCGCATTCTCGGCGGCAGGAACTCCGCCGGAGCCCAGGCACGTCCTCGGGGCCGCAGCGCCCCCCGCACCCCTCCCCAGGGGGCGGCTCGATGCCGGGGCGCGGAGTTTCGGGAAGGCAGAGGATGCGCTGCCACCTGCCGACCGCGGCCCCTTGGGGAAGGCTGGCGGGCAGCGCCTGCCCCGCAGAGTGAGCCTGCCCCGCAGAGTGAGCCAACCCCGCAGGGTAAGCCTGCCCTGCATGGTGAGCCAGCGCCGGCCTAGCTGCTCTGCTTGCTCCAGCAGACTTAAAACTAAATTTGATGTGTGCACTGATTGCGGCTCGATGGTCACACTCAAAGAATTGTGGTCAATGGCTCGATGTCCAAGGGGACCAGTGACAAGTGGCATTCCCCAGGGGTCAGTACTGGGACCCATGCTGGTTAGCATCTTTGTCAGCAATATNGCGCCGGCCTAGCTGCTCTGCTTGCTCCAGCAGACTTAAAACTAAATTTGATGTGTGCACTGATTGCGGCTCGATGGTCACACTCAAAGAATTGTGGTCAATGGCTCGATGTCCAAGGGGACCAGTGACAAGTGGCATTCCCCAGGGGTCAGTACTGGGACCCATGCTGGTTAGCATCTTTGTCAGCAATATGGAGAGTGGGATCAGTGCGACCTCAGCAAGTTGGCAGATGACATCAAACTGAGTGGTGCAGTTGACACACCTGAGGGGCTGGATGCCATTCAGATGGACCTGGACAAGCTTAAAAAGTGGGCCCAGGTGAACCTCATGAGGTTCAACAAGGCCAAGTGCAAGGTCCTGCACCTGGGTCTGGACAATCCTCAGTATCAATACAGGCTGGAAGATGGGTGGATTGAGAGTAGCCCTGCATAGAAAGAGTAGGGGGTACCGATAGATAAAAAGTTGGGCATGAGCCGGCAATGTGCACTCAGAGCCCAG
>WEIS01048545.1:958-18509 GCA_013389965.1 Todus mexicanus
TCACGGCTCGTCTCAGTGCTGTGAGGGGGAGATGAGCTGACTTTCTCTGGGAGAGATCACAATGTTGGAAGTTCACACCAGACTATGCCATTTCCTTTCTTCTTATCTTTGAACACTTTGTCATTCTATCATGAGGAAAGTACATATGAGAGAACTGAAGAAGCAACTTGGAAAATGAATCACTGAAGTGAACTCCAGTTGCTTCCTTGCCAGTCTAAACCAATTCATTAACCTGAAAGAGGCTTACAGGGTATCCAATGTTTCAGCCCCTGCAGCAGTAAGAACTGACACTGCACGGCAGTTACACTACTTGTTTGGCTCTTTGTACCCTTTTATTGTGATGGATCTAGCGTGTTTCTCTGCTGGCAACAGATGAGTAATCCCTAGCTAAGCTCACAGGGCTGCCAGGTCTTTTACAGAGGGAAAGGCGAGAGTTGGAAAATGGAGCCCTTGAACATAGCCTTCTGTTATCTATGGGAGATACAGTTTCACCATTCTGAATGCCACAAGATCATGCAAACAAATCTTAGGACAAAACAGGTATCTTGCACCATGCAAATTGTTTGTCAGCAAATAGTCCTTACCGAACATCTTGAATGTCCAAGGTTTCACTTGCAAATTCAAGTATATCTGCTGCTGTCCCCACAAACATGAGAAGCAGCTGAGACAACTGATCTCGGGTTATTTCCCTTCCAATGGGTAGAAGCCATCTCCCAACTACTAGCAGCAGTAGAAAAGTCTGGTGGAGGGCCAGTGTCCATACAGACTCACAGATTGTGGAGAGCTGATTCACAAAGACTTTAGCCTGTTTAAAAGACAAGAACATACTGTAGCTTTAGGAGACTGACATTATAGGTACCTTCAGAGACTGTATTAATCCTTACGCCTGCTTTTGTTCTCTTTCCCATTGTATTAGGGTAAATCACTTCTATGTGGCAGGCATAATTTGAAAAAGGCACATGAATACAAACTCTGGGTAATGAATAGCAAATCTTTCTCTGTGTATTTCTCCTCCTGTTCTCGTTTTTCAGGTCCTTTGCAGAATCATTACCCAGATACTTCCTAAATTCAGTTACTGAGATTTGGAAGAGAATGGTAGGAGAGTCTCCTTCACACAGAGTTGTCCTACCAACAGTAGCTAGTATGCAGCATGCTCTAGGCCATTTTCACTATATGGTCTGAAACGATTCTTTATTATGTTTATTTTCAGTTTTATTTGCCTTGTGGGGAGCTTGCCCCAGCAGACATAACAGTTCTCTCTAATTGACCTAATATCGTAAGATCTCTACTAGGATAGGAAAAGGTGTCCTACCGTCTGAATGATGTGGTGATCTGTTCCCTCACTTCCATGACTGCTGTCTCTGGACTGATTGAAGTCTTGGTTGCTGACATTCACCTGAACTGCTCCAGGCTCATTATCACAGTACTGTGAACAAAAAGATGACACATGCATAAATGTCCCACACCAGCAGCAGAGCTCTGTTGTTGAAAAAGTCCCGTTCTGCTGAGCTGCAAAGGGTTCATTAGTGAAAGTCAATGTTTACAAAGGGATGTGCTCACTCTGAATGTAATTCCCTTCTTGTTCAGAAGGGAGGAATTCCTCTTACGAGGAAAGGAATGATGTCTTGGCATGTCCCTGAGAAAGTGTAGGATTGCACTGTAGAAGAGGATGTAAAATCAAAGGCTGATGGAGCAGGTAATGCTTTAGTGCTGTTAAGACTGCTCTTTGAATGCTGTCTGCCTGCGGCTCTGCTGAACACGTTTCTGAGTCTCCTGCGTAGTCTCTCACTGGCTAACAGCGAAGTAGGGTCATGGTCAGCCTGTTGGTTTATGTTCGTGATCAGTCTCTTTATTCAAACCTGTTCTGAAAATAGCTGCTTCTCATGTCTACTATCCCAAAACGTTCTCTAAAAATGCCACTGTTTCATTCTTCTCTATGACCTTTCTCAAGGCTGAAATGAATAGAATTGGGGGTAGGATGTTAGGGTTGTATTCACCACTACCTGACCTCCCTGCTCCCAGCTGTGTCTTATTCTGCAAGGAAGTTCATAATGCAATAGGTGAGATTCAGGAATCATTAAGAAAAATGGGTTTGTGTTGTTGCTTACCTCTGCAGAGCCAAACCCCATATTTTTACTTTTTCCAAATACCCAGTGCTCTGGGAAATCAAATGTTGGCTAAAGCATACTGTTCCTTTAACTGCAGTAAACCAGCGGTGACATAGTGTCCTGTTTGAGGTCTGCAGCGCTGTCATGCCCTTCGACCTTCTTGCCAAAGGCTGGCCCCAGAGCAACTGTGGTATGGTTCTAAAAATCTATCCTCATCACAACCCCTTAACATCTCTTCATTGTAATAAAAAAAGGGATAATTAGAAAATCAAACCATGCTGTTATTCAAGACTTTTATCCTTTTCTGTTTGTGCCAGAGAACATCAGATGATTTGCATTTCTCCACTGGGCTCCCCACTATTTTATTGCACGGGGAGTGATTTTCTGCAACAATCGGAATGTGCTCTAGTGCATACTGAGTAGCTGTGTTCGGCATAATGCCTGCCAATATAAAAGCAACATATTCCAGCAAATGTCACATTCTAGGAAATTTCAGATTCCGCTTTGATACTTTACGTGGTCTCTGATAATGTTGCCCGGTCTCTGGGTAAACTCCATCTCCTGCCTGAACTTGCTGGAGACAAGGAGAGCAACTTCCCATGGCCTGAAAAATCTTCAGGGGATGAGGCGGGGGAAGTCAGTGCTTCTTGCTTTTATCCTTGGTGGTAAAGGCTTTTAAACTGAATGCTTGCTTTATTTGGACACTGGGTGTGAGAGTGTTTAACGACTGACACACGGATGTGGAGAAAATGGTATTTCCATTTGGAAGAGGGAAGTCTAAAGTTCTGGACATGGAAACAGTGAGATGGAGGGGCTGGGACTGTGCCTGGCTACAGCCTTGTGGGGCTAATCTCTCTGGGTTAGTCCTTCAGCTAAAGGAGAGAGACAGAACAGCTTGTTCAGAGGATGTTTCAGAAATGAATCTTAACTGGTGCTCTGCAGAAACATTTTTATCTGTTAACTGTAGAAACAGTCTAAAGCCTATGGAGATCACCCCCAAGGTCGAAGTCAGCCATTCTGAGTAACCCCACAGCAGTATGACACAGTCAGCTGAGACCATGACCTAAAAATACTACAAACCTGGTGTAACCACCTCAGAATACTAAGTAGTATCTACCTTGCAACAAGTGGTAGGGCAAAGGGATTACTGAAGAGCTAGAGGAGGAAGGGAGTCTTTGGTTTGTTGTGAAACCTGCATTTGAGCTCGGTCCTCTACCCCTTGCCCAGTCTGGCAGGAGTGAGAGGAAGGCAGTCAAACTCACATTAAGCTTCACATCAGAGTTTGAGGATTTTGTGTTTGTTTTTTAAAGCTCCGTTGCTCAGGGATTAATTTGGCAAATTTGAGGCAGGACCCATGTAGGGCAGCCTGCCATGTTTGCTGTTTGTGCAAGGATGGTGGAAATTGCTTCCCAAACACTGCGAGAACTCCCAGCAAGTCAAATCAGGTGGTTGAAGAACAGGAGTGAAATGGGAGCCTGTAGCAGTTGTGCTGTTTGTAGTAAGGTGTGTGGGGGCTGCTCAGCAGGTGCCATGGCTCTCCCCATGCCAACAGCCGAGAGTAGGTAGATCTCACCGTACCAGAGGGACTGATCTGCTGGAGGTGCGTGGAAGAAAGCTCTCTGGCTTACAAGAGGGTGCTTTTTTCCCCCCCCCTTTTTATTTCTATTGGCAAAAAGGTGCAGAGGATACTTTAAGAAAACTAATTCATTTTATCGACAGCCTTTGTAGGTTCCTTATACGTAATCAATTTTAGCAACTTCTCCCAGCCAAGTGAGGGGTTACTGTTTAAGTGCAACACTTCACAAACTCTGAGCGCAGCGCACTCCTCAGGGCTGGGACTGTATCTCTTCTCAGCTACATACAGACAGGAAAAACTGACCTGCAAAGCCAGTTGTAGCTGTTTCAGGAGCCTCCTGATTTTTAATTTACCTATGTTCATATCTGGCTTTGGTTTGTTTCTCTCTGAATATTTGAGTGGTGGTTGTGGTGGTGATTCACTTGAATGTTTGGAGAAGAGCCTTTATTTTCATCATGTGTACGCATGTAAAAAGGACTGTTGGTGCCATATTTACCTAACCAGTTATCTATGTGCAGTGATTTACTGGAATGGGACAAGGAGAAAGCAAATACTAAGTTTCACAGGCAGTTGATAAACATGGTTTGCCTCTTTGCTGCTCATGCCCAGTTACTTCTAGGTATCCAGACTGTGTGCAAAGCTAAACAAAAATGCTGGTTTGTTTGGAGTTTTTTTACTTTGCAAAAAACCCCCAGGAAGACACTGTACAGGTTTTGCATAAATTCTAGCTTTGTTTCCTTCCTTTATTTCACCTGAGGTGGAGCGTGTATGCCTCTGGTTTATAAAACACCTAACCTGAACAGAAACTATTGCATGACATGGTGGCGTCCTCATGTGTGGCCTGTGGCACTGTCAGTATGTGAGGGAGTCCTGAAACACTGAACTAATTCAGCAGATTTCTATTTGCATGTTATTCCCCAAGAAAAAAGAGGTTAGCTGAAACTTTTCACAGTGGGTGCAGCACTGAGATGGTAAAATTGACACTTAACACCAGGGCAGAGCAGCCTAAATTGTGTCAATGTGCATGGAGGCTGGCAGCCTGAGAACGTGGTGGAGGAGGCCAGCACATCCCTGGAGTGGGCCCTCTGCCAAGCAACAGGTACCCTGCTCGCTTTCTTTGATTTGCTGGAAAGGCTGTGGCCATCACTATGGCAACGTGTGATGTCAGAAATTCTAAGCAACCGTGACAGCTTCATTTTGCTCATACAGGAAAGCTGAAACGTAAAACAGGGAGAAGAGACTGCTTAAGCTGTTTTCCAAATTGAGGAGGATAACGGGTGTAGGAGGGAAGAAATGGTGAAAGATGTAAGATCACTTTTAGGAGAGTGATTCACTAGGATTTTAGCTGGTAAGAAAATCCCACCTCAGAATGAGGCTGAGAAAATGGGAAGTAATATTCCCTATTTCCTTAAAATGCTTGAGTTAAGGTAGTTAAAAATAAATACAAGGTTTACCAATTATCTACCTTATTACTGACTGGGAAGACTGCATCGACTACAGGGCTGGGTAGTGAGGTAAGCCCTGCAAAAGGTGGTCAGTTATTGCTTTCTGCGGCAGGGATGCACCAAGCATTTGAAAACGTAATAGAGCTATTTGTTTATCTGAGATCTTACGCAATGCTAAGAAAGGATGTTTGGGGGTTTTAATAGATTAAATGGTTTTAATTTTCTTGCCACGCTATTTTGCAGACAGCAATTTTTTTCACTTGGTACAGTTCAATTTACTTTATAGTCTCTCCAAACATGTATTTCATCCCCGAATACTTCACCGCAAAGCAGTAGTTTCTATGCAGTCAGTATTTCACTGTTGATATATGAATATTACTTATGACCAGTTTCATGGTATTCAGAGAGGCAGAATTGCCTCTGTCTTCAGGAAGAGAGACTGCAAACTAGCACATGGCTTTGATAACAGCACCAACATGAGCAGTCAATGTTTCCTGTTAAAGATTCAACCCGAGAGCGAAGTTCCTCTGCCTGAAAGACCACAAATTGTTTTCCTGGTGAATGTATTAAACGCGTGGATCTAGCAACTGCATAATTACCCATTCTGTTAGTAGCTTAATAAGGAAAATCCCAGCAATATTTCAGTATGAGGAGTAGAGCTAGTCTGGGTACTGTGTTTGAGATGAATTGTTAGCAGGGCTGCTCCTCTTCTGAAGGTATTGTTTTTGAATCTATTAGATTGCATGTTTCCAGAACTCTCTATCCTATCTCTCCAGGTATAAACTAAGCTGTTAACTTGATATACTCTCTCTTTAATTCACAGTAGCAGTATATCAATAAGAACAAAGTATGCCATGTTCTAACATCATTTTGGGAAATAAACTGCTGCCTTTGACTACAGAATTAGCCTGTTTCTTGGACCCGATTTAACTATGACAAATGTTCTCAATATCTACAATACCTGTCTGTGACTGTTTAAGGAGATTTGGCAAAACAAGAAGACAATAAATTCCTGCTGCTGTATTTGGAAAACGCCTCAGGCATTTTCAGTGTAAACACAATTTTGAATATTTGATTATGCTTCTGTGGGCTCTAACAATGTTTCAAAGGAGAAAATGAGGCACTACGTCTTCTTTAGTCTAATTTATGTATTTTCTTGTGCTACTCTTTGCTCTTGTTCCTATCAGGCCTTTTTCTGCTGTGGATGTAAACTAGTCTGTGCATCTGTGTGTTTTCACATGCTGCGACACACAAAATCTCCTCTTCACTACGTGGAAGTGCTAAAGGGACTTGAAAGAAGCCTGCATGAATAGGTGGTTCACTCACTGAGAGACTCTGGGCTAAGTGGCTCTGTCCTGGCCCTGACTGACCCCATCTGACAAAATAACAATTGCCTTCAAAGTTTTTACCATGTGTTTTAGTCATGAATTGGAGTCCAGGCACCCTTCTCCCAGATTACTATACGGCACAAACAAAGGGAGGATATAAACACTGACAGATTACCATGTCACCTATCTCTGGTAGCAATCTGCGAGTATTCTCCTAGGATGTAGCACACGAGTCTAAAACCCCTTTCACTGATACCTGTCTCAATTTTGGCTTGTTTGGAATTGTGGTATCTGCCTGTAAGTGCTGTGAAACTCATACTTTGCTTTGGAGGCTTTTGTAAAATAATGAAGTACTTTCACTACCCTGAGCAAGATCCAAGCTGGTAACCAGGGGGTGAAAGGTTGTTTTTCAAATTCCTAGTCCTCAGTTCCCCAGGCAAATACAAATAGTCTCATTTTTAGCTAGGAATGAGGCTTATTTGGTAGTTAGGAAATGCACTGTCATAGTATAGCTATAGCTGGCCTGGAAGACCCACCAAGAGTATAAGAGAAAGTAGGAATGAGACCTGGCAGACATCTGTCTGTATGTTTAAATCCAACCCATCAAATAATGCATCAATTTTAAACTAGGCCATCTAGTCTCATCATAAATACCTGAGTCTCCGGGTGAATTTCTAGTAGCCATATTGATGGTACTGTGCAAATCAGATATAAAAATATTGGTGGTGAAAACCTGTGAAGGGAAAGAAAAGATAGCTTGGTATTATATTGCATCGTAAATACCATATATCCTATCATTATCTACATTGAAAAGTATCTTGTGCCTCCTACCAGAGGGGATATTAAGAAATAGGGTAACTGCAAATAAGAGCTGTTATTCTTGCTGGATTCATCATGCTCTCAGTATTATGAACCATACGTTTATTGGTACATCTGTCTAAGATCATAGAGGGAAGTCTATATAAAATCTCTTTTTAACAACTAAGCAAATGCACTTCGCTGTGTGCATTTCCATCCCAGCATTCTCTGTACTTAAAACAAAGAGCCTCTAGCTAACATGCTCTTTCTGATTTCATGAAGAGTGAATTAATACATTGAGTCACTTCACTGAATGACGCTGGGATAAAGGCTGTTGATCAGAATCCTGTGCACTGACACAGGTAAGGTAGAAATAGCATCAGTTTGACTAAAACAAGTCTTTCTTCAGTAGGAGGTCTTTCAGTGCTGGCTAAAATAGTTTAGGAAAATGAGTCTTGGCCTTTCTTCCCCAATGGTGCTGGCAATTATATAATTTTTCAGTATTTCTGTCTCTAGCAATTCTCTTCCAGATAGTCTTCTATATCTTATGATGGTGAAGCTTTATGATCTTCAGTTTCTTGAGCTGAGTCTATTCAGAAGTACTAGAGAGGTTTTCTTACTCTTGCAAGCATCGGTTCTTGTGAGGGTTGCCAATGTGTTCTTATTAAACATGACAGTTCTGTTTGGGGCATATTTTTGACAATTCCTATTCTTTTAGAGTAGGAGTGAGGTCTGATGCCACTAATGTTCCATCTAGTTCTGCTGTCTCATGACAATACTGCTGAGGTGCACAGCAGTCTTTGCATCACATGTATGTACTGGCCCAGGACAGGGCAGCGGAGTCAAATTCAGGAGACTTGCTTGATTCATCTATCCCAGCATTGGCACATTCTGCAGTGAATTTAAATTGCTTTTAAGGATGTAAGGCAGCAAACGTTTTGGTCAAATGTTGCGACCTTTATCGTTTTTTCCTATCCTGAAGGTACTTTTACTTTTGTAATCATAACTTTTCCAGTGGAGATTCAGTACTGAGGAAAACACAAAACCATGCTACTCGGGAAAATTACTGAGTTGCTGAGCTCCTATGAAGTGTTTCAAACAATCCCCTCTAAATATAGTCCTGGTCTGGTTTTTTGCGTTGTGGGTTTTTAATAGGTTTTGGGTTTTTCTTAGGGGAGAGAGAGGTGGTTGCTTTGGCAGTGCGGTGAGGTTGTTGTTGTTAGATTTTTAAATTTTATTTTATTTTTATTTTTTTTAGAAAAAGCTACTGATTCTGTGGTGTTTCAGCCTGGTTATTTTAGGAGAGAACACACCTCTCATCTGAATGGGAGAAGTAACGTATTTTATGGTATTTCCTGTAGGACCTGAGCACATGAAAAATCCATCCAGCTGGCAGGTTAGCAATACTGAGCTAATGACACCAGATCAGTCCAGGAGAATTTAGGGGCTTTAACTCTGCCTTTCTTTCAGAAGGAACAATCTAGAGGAAAGGCTGCGTGGTGAGACCCACACTATACTTTCTCTCCATGTGTGCCATTTAATTTTTTTGTACTGGTGTAATAAGCAGTGGTCTTCTGCAAATAATGAGTGAAGAAAAGATGAAGCTGTTGGAGGCAGGAGAAACCTGTGGCACAGTCTGCCTGTTCCTTGGATCAGTGACTGGCTGTGGAGGTGTTTCTCCAAGTGCAGATGATACTTGCTGTGCTGAATGTGAGTTTTTTCCACCAGAGCAGAAAGTTTTCCTGATGCAAACAGAGGCTGGACATTTGTCTACAGTTCTTGCCTATAAACATTCTTTACTGTGCTGCTAAAAGTACTGGACCACAGCCATTTTCCAAGTTTCCTTCTACCTAAGTTTAGTTCAGTCTTCAAGGACATATAGTCATCTGAAATGGATCTGCTTTCTGCAGCTATTTTTCTCTGGATTTTCCAAAAGCTGCCATGGAGAGTGTTCCTTCATGAAGACTCTACTGCCTCCTCTCCCCAGTGAACCGCGTCTGCACACTTTGACTCTGTCTCGTAACTGCGCATTTGGAGCTCTGCTGTTGTTTAATTTTCCTGTGTCCCAGACTTTAGCACTGCTTTTATGACATTCAAATTTAGAGCATGGAACACTTGTGTGAGTTGTCACACAACACTGTTTGTGGTGTAATGAGTTTCACAGATTGCAATGGGCAGGAATTTAAGATCACTGCAATACTCTCGGGCCTTTTTTTTTTTTTCTTTTTTTGTCCTGGATTTGTCTGGGGGCCTGCCTGCAGTCTGAGCTTTTAAAAACTAAAAGGTCGTAGTGAAATCTTGACAATTAGTTACATGACCACTTCGTTTTTACAGAGCATTTGTTTTGGCTGACTGAGCACTGATGAGCTGTGGATGACTGCAGTAATTCTTTAGATGCATGTAAAAACCCATGTGCTTGGGCACACTCTGCTGTGACTAACTTTTTTGTTCATTTGTCAGGCAGCCATTCATGCGTGAACGTTCCCCTCTGGAATAGCCTCTCAAATCCAAATATGTAAGCCACTCTTGCTGTATTTCAAGAGTGGTCACTGCTCATCTTTTATTTGTCACCTAGTTTTGGTTCAATCAGTAGCATGGTGTTAGCAGCGCTGCCGAGGAGCAAGGGCAGGGAATGCAGTCCCAGAGAAGGAGGTGCAAACCAGGGCATGGCACCACGGGGTAAGAGGCGCAGGGCATCTGAACACAACAGCCGGGAGGGACCCCCAGCCCTTGTCTGCACCTCACAAACGTAGTCCCCAGCATGTTGCTGTTTAGGAGATGCCCCCTGCTCCCGCAGCCCGCCGGCTCAGCAGTTCTAGGGCACACACCTCTTGCCTGCAGCTACTTTTCCTCGCATTTTTCAGCTGTTAGTATGGACCGACACGCAGAACGTTACGGAGAGTGGCGCCCAAGTAGTGTGCTGCAAAACTGCCCCTCCTGCAAGCCCTGTGCATTTGTCAGTGGATTGAGCAGCTTGCCAGCCCCCAGCCCCTGGTGCAGCGGGAGTGAAGCTGTAGTCCCAGGAGCTTGGCAGAGCCCAGAGCAGGGCAGCGCTGCTCTCGGGCACCAAAGTTCATGCAAAGAAACAAGAGGGGCTCCGTTGGAGCCGGCGGGATATGCTCACCATTTGTAGCCTCTGCCTCGCTTAAACTTGAGGGTGAGCGCTGTCTCCAGGCACAGGGGCAGATGGAGCAGTGTCAGCAGCCAGTACTTGGGTTCTTTCTTCACCTCAGTCACTCTCCAGACCCCGACGAGAGAGTGCAACACGAAGAGCAGGCGAGTAACCAGCGCGTTGAGCAGCACCATGGGCTCCATCCTGGAGCAGCCCCCTCCCTCCCTTTTGGCCCCTGCCACAGGAACCCGGCGCTTTTTAGCAGCCCTGCGAACCTGCCCCGGCAATGACTGCCAAGTGTGCGCCCCACCGCCGCACAGATCCCTGCTCCCCTTCCATCTCCACTGAGGGGCCCATTATGACATAAAAGAAACAGCATTGCCCCTCCCCCAGACTTCCTGAAAACTTTTTAGAGGGAAGAAAAAAAAAAGGCGGCTCACGCTTGCAGGCTGCAGCGGTTTGTAGAGCTCCGCGCAGCTCTGAGCGTGGCAGGGCTGAAGGGCTCCTTCTGTCCCCTCTCTACATCTGCTCAAGGACCCGACGGGGGGGAGGCTGCTGCCTCACCCAGGGGCTATCCCGCTGCTAGCCCCGCTTGCTGCTCTCATCTCATGGATTTCTAGCAAAGAGACAGAAAGTAAAGAGCTTTCTTAATCTGAATCTCACTTGTTAAAAGCTCCACTGCATCTACCAAGACCGCAGAGCCCTCTTTCCTCTTGGCCTGAAAGGTAGACTTCATAGCTAGGAGCTTTTAAAACTGTTAATTTAACATTGCACTAGAGAAAGCAGAAACTGGGTGATTAGCTCAATACCACAATCCCTGTGTGCCACAGAAACTGGCAAAGATAACCAGCACCCAAATCTAGTGGAACCACTACATTATCAGCAGCAGCCCCGCTGAGAAACTCCAGAAACTAGGTTGGAATCTGGGCCAAGGCTTATGGTGCCAAATAGGCCAAAAGGGACATATAGGAAAAATAACAGAATTTTGACTGCTAGGTTAGTTATCTCGAGACTGACCTTTAATATCTTCTGCGGGAACAGTTTATAAATTACAGAGTATGTTTTAAAAACTGTTCTGATGTTTCTAATAGTGAGCATAGATCTATTGGAATTTACATCTGGGTAACCGAAGTCCAATTTCTTCTTGATCAAAATTGCCACTGTGTTGCTGCAGTTTTGTTGACTTACTGTCAAAGTTCTTAAGTTGAGATACACCATTGTAAAATACAAGTGGAGAATCAAGTCCACATAACGTTCTGTGGCGCTCCAAAGGCCCTCACTTCCTAGCTGATTTAATTTCAAATATCCTGTTCTACTTTAAACACAAGGAGATATCTTTCTAAGAGTTGTAGCCTTCATAAGAAGTTTATTTTCCCTCAATTGCTAATGTGATAAACAGCATGATTCGTGTTAATGTTGTGAGAAGTTGTGGGGGGTGAGGTTGCTGGGCAGAACTTTTTGGTGGTAAAGTTGTGTGAAGTTGCTGGGGAGGTGTACAGGAACAACTGGAGGAGGAGGAAAGTACAAGCCCCCACCTCTACAGAATCAGCCCGGAGACAGAGCGAGTGCCCTGGGTGAGCCCGGCCAAGGCGCCCCACGGCCTGGCCCGACCCCCAGAGCTGGACCGAGCCCCCTGTGCTGTCCGCGCTGCCTGCCCGGCCGGGGTGTGAAGAGGGGATGGGGTTTGGACGGGGATATGGAAGGGGGTTGAGGGTGCGGGTCCAGAGGAGAGCGACCAGACTCGTGAAGGGACTGGAGGGAAAATCTTATGAGGAGAGGCTGAGGGAACTGGGGCTGTTCAGCCTGGAGAAGAGGAGGCTCAGGGGGGACCTTATCACTCTCTACAACTACCTGAAGGGGAGTTGTAGACAGGAGGGGGATGGGCTCTTCTCTCAGGCAATTTGTGACAGGACGAGAGGGCACTGGCCTGAAGCTGCACCAGGGGAGGTTTAGGTTGGATGTTAGGAAGCACTTCCTCACAGAAAGGGGGATAAAACACTGGAATGGGCTGCCCAGGGAGGTGGTGGAGTCACCGTCCCTGGAGATGTTTAAGAAAAGACCGGATGCCACACTTAGTGGCAGGGTTTAGCTGAGTGGTGGTGGTAGGTCACAGGCTGGACTCGATGATCTGAGAGGTCTTTTCCAGCCTTAATTATCCTATGATTCTATATAAGCATGTATCGTGTTGCAATTAGGTGTGCCTCTGGCTACGGCTAAGCACCCAGCGCTGATTGCCGTTGCTTGAACACAATAAACTCCACGTTATCTTTTATACAATTGGCTCGTGTCGGAGATCATTTATAACGCTAAGATCCCAAGTTTTCCTCGCTGTAAAACCTTTCTCTATGAAATACTGAAGCTGGTGCTGGCCAGCTGATATTCTTGGGAGTGGGGGGAGATGGGGGAGAAGACTACTTACAAATAACGCTGCCCAGAAACAAAATAAAAACGAAAGCCCATTCCCCAGTATAGATCACTGGCTCAGGAAATGCCTGAGTAAATAAATGACCTGTGCAGTGTGGATTTTTGAAGCAACAAAATCAAGTTCCTCATGCTCAAAGGAAAACGAATTCAAGTAAAGGGCCCTACTACTGATAATCCCCTGCCAACAGCTACCCTGCTGTATCTGCCTGGAGTGCTGCTGGTTCACAGCCCTTCCGCTGGTGTTAAGGTCAAACTTGGTTGAAGAGGAAACAGGGAACTGACAGAATCAAGAGATTGTTTAAACAAGATACTCCTCTGTGAGAGTGCTTGATGTCTAAGAGATGACATGGGGGGAACTGGTATGTCTAATTGTTGACAGAGATCCTCGCTGTCCAGATGTCAAACATGGAAAGATGGTGATCAGCAGCAGGGCATTCCCATGATACTGTGTATTCAGGAAGGATATGGTGAGCTTTGCTGATAACTCTGCATATTAAAGACACTTTGGAGCTGGACTGCTTAACAAGGTAATCTCCTCAATGAACAATTCAGATGTCACATTCGTGGAAGTCCCAAACTTAAGTAGGAAGAATATATATATATTATTTGTGTAGTTGACCATGGTAGCAACACAACAGGCTGAGGAGAGGTAGGTATGGAAGACTTTATTTATTTAGTCTAGAAGAGGCAAAAATTGCATGCAGGCTTGACTGAGTACATTCTCAAATCTCAGTGGTCGTTTTGTGGAGCAGCTGCTTCAGGAGAGCATGAGCTCAATGCTTGACTTGAATCCTGAGTGGTTTACAGGAGATGATGTAGAGAGTAACAGCTGAAGAGCTCCCCTGAAATGGAGATCTTAATGTGCTTAGATGCATCACCCTCACAGGAGTAAACCAAGCCAGAGAGTCTGTACCATTGCTGTTCTCAGCTTCAGGAAACAAAACTAGACACAGATCAGGAAGCTTGTTGAAAGTAAGAGAGATGGAAGAGCTGGGTTGTCACAGGGAGTATGAATACTGCTTCTGTAAATCACATGGGAAGCGTAGAGAAAATAACTGTGTATCACGAAAAACTTGAGTGAAAAGCCAGCACGAGTAGGGTAAGCAAGATTGTGGAAGAAGTAATCCTTCAAAAAGCTGAAGTGGTGTCCAGATGAGGAAAACTGAAAAGATTATAAAGTCCAGCAAGTACAATGTGTGATATGTACAACGTATGGTGTACAAACATGATAAGGGTGGCTGAAGGAGCGTGAGGGACAATTGGCAAAAAGCATAACAACTGAAATGTCTGTTACTGGTTCAAACACCTCGTGAACAGGAAGCCTGCCAGGGAATTGTTGGGTGACTTGGTGGCTAGGGGGGTGATAGGGCTGTGTGGGAGGAGCTGATGAACTCTTTGGAGTCCTAGCATGAGTACAGATGTACTGTGGCATGGGACAGCACTGACTCCTGCACGGAAGTTTATAGAATTAATGTGGGTTTATTTCTTATGACATTTTATGTGCTAGTGTTGCACTAATTCTGTTCTTTTCATAGTTTTTATTAATTTTCAGCTGACAGTTGTGAGGTTAATTGATCACAGGCTAGGGAGTACTTGGGGGAGGAACTTTGTGTTCACCTTGTTCTTGTACGTTTCCCCTGAGCATGGAGTTAGTTCTGCTCTTGGAGGCAGACAGCAGAATAGATGGACCTGTGCTCTGACCCCAAATGGCTACACTAACAGAGACAATAGTTTCTAGTGTCTTAAGAAAATGGACCCGGGATGAGTGCAGGACAGTTTATACATATGGTAGGTTAGTAGCATTGGTTGGATCCATGATCAAAGCAAGGCTTATGTCTATATGGAGTGCTCTGCTGATGATACACCCTCTCCTTTTTTTCTGTCTGGAAACTTAGTCTATATGGATGCTGAGAATTGTCTGTGTCTGGGAACCTTTGAGAGTTAGATGCTTCCAGATGAGCTACTGTATTCTTGCAAATCATGGATATAATGGTGTGAACATGTCATGGTGTGTGGGATTTTAATCCAAGACACCTTGGCAAGACATACTGTATGTCTCTTCTGCATAATAGCTGATATCAGCATGTCTGATGCATTTGGGGAATGTTAAACCATGCTGTGCCCTCAGCACCAGTGACCTTCTGCAGGAAAAGGAAATCTGGCACTTCAAAAAGCAGCACCACAGAAACTTTGCACGTGCATTTGGCTAATTTCTGCTCTTAGGCTGAGCCACTATGCTGATTTCAATAAACAGACCTCACTGCTGTCAGAAACTTCAAACTGCACCAGTTCCCAGGAAGAAACTAGGGTTGGAGATGAATCACAAGTCAGCAGTGCCATACTGTCGTGAAACTGTTGGTCACATCAACATGTAGGTACGGAACTGAAACCTGCAGTATCTGCTCTCCTCCACTTGGGAAGGCATTAGCTGAAGTGCTGCCCTACCTTTGATCAGTTGGGGAGAATCCAGTGGAGAAGTGCAAGAGTCTTTCTATAGTAGGAAATGAATAAATTGCTTAAACAAATGGTTCATTTTTAAATAGCAAGAGTGACATCCTTGTTACATTGCAGTGCTTATAGAATGAAAGGAAGGCACCAGTTTGGACAGGAGTGCAAGGGTTGGAAATCCTGTGAGGAGGAATTCCACTCCAGAAGTTCTGGGGTTTTTGGTGATCATGCGCAGTGTTTGGTTTCTTTGAAGGAGAGCTCGGAACAAAGGAGAATGTCTCACAGTTTACTTCCATTGCTCGCTTACAAACTGGAATGTTTTGGCGGTGAAATTTGGGAGTGATGGCTGTTTGCCATCTTCAGTTCATGGGACTTTGAAGATTTGATTTATGATATTCATAAAGAAATAATTACAGGGTATTAAGCAAGTAGCTGAAAGAGACTGGGGATGAGAATGGGTCATAAATTTAGTGTGAGTTTGCAATGTTGTTCTGCTGTGAAGGAGGCACGCTGGGATGTATAAACAAACCTGTAGCATGCAAAGTTTGAGTTACTGCTTCCGCCTGCCTTCATGCTGGGAAGGACCACAGCTAATTCACCACCCGAATTCAGGTGATGCGTTTCCAAGTGAGAACTGACAGGATAGTGTCCAGAGAAGAACAAGATTGCTAAGGAAAGAGAAAGAGGGTGCTGTGATTCAGTCTAGAGAAGAGAAAACTGAGGAGAGATAAAAGTGGCCAAGTGTTAAGGAATCTGTTGCAGGAAGGCCAGGAATAGTCTGTTTCCCAGTCCCAAAGCATAGGGGGGGAAATAAAAGGCTTAAATAGCAAGAAAGATTGCAGTTTTATGTCTGAAGACATATCGTGCTAGGAAGGACAGTGAAGCACTGAAACAGATTGCACAGAGATGTCGAATCTCCGTTGTCACAGGATTTTAAGCACAGATTAGGGAAGCATCTGCCAGGAACAACAGCGGTTTAGTTGATCAGACTGTGGGGCACAGGGCTGACTAGATCTCTGGAGGTTTCTCCAAGTCTTACCGCCTAGGTAAGGTGAGGAGAGGTCTTACCTCCTAAGGCTTATTTCTTTATTATCTGATCGTTGTCTTGAGTATCTGAGGAAGTTTCTTACTGCTTAATTTTACTCTAATAAAGAGGAGGAAATTGTTCTATATTTGGAATGCTTGACTGCAAACTAAATAATTATGGCATCCTTATAGAGAGATCACAACGAGTGGCAATTAACATACATGTTGAAACAAACGGGAACGAGTCAGTTTTACATGTGAAACAACAAAAAAAAAATCTGTCCGATTCTGGCATAAGTGAAAGCCTGACTCTTGTGGATCAAATGCAAGAGGGGAAAGCCAATCTTTCAAAATGAAATGCATGATAGAAGGTACTAGCTATAGCTCAGTAAGGGTGTGAAGGAAATGGATAAAGGAGTGAAAAAACAGAGTATAAAAAGATTAGCTCTCCAGTAAAGAGCCAATATGATTGCAGAAGCATTAAAATCCCTGCAGGAGATTTACTGAGGACTCTACCCTGGATTAGAATTTGATATAAAATAACTTAAGTGAAGTCATACAATTTCTGTGCCATTTGTAGCTGAGTTAATAGCATATGTTCCTGGAGGATTACAGTCAATGATTAAGGAAATTAGGTTTTGTTTGAATTTAATTTAGTTGTACAAAGCTGCTACAATAATTTACAGCTTTGATATTTAATATTTAATAACCCAGATCTTAAAAGAATCCGAGATACAGCAATGTCATTCTATATTGAAATATTATCCTCATAAGTCATTTATATTTCCTAGTTGATAAGAATGTTCATCAAGTAGATGGGCTCAACAGGAGCTCCTTGATAAAAACCAATGCAGTTTTACAGGTGGTGGTGGGAAAATCTTTCTGTATCTGTTATCCAGTAAATCATAATTCAGTTAAAGAATTTGCAGTCTCAATTTCGGTAATGACAAGAATATACCACTGGATAGTTTTCTTTCATATAATTTCCTAGCTTTTGGCTTCATGAACATTACAAATCCCATCTCTTCTTTCATATAAACCTGCATCTGCCCCTCTCCTTTTTTTTTTTTTTTTCTTTTTTTTTTTTTTATTTTCTCTTGGGNTTTTTTTTTTTTTTTCCTTGTTTTTTCTTAATTGCTTTCTTCAGTTTCTAATGTAGCAAGCCATCCTCCCTCTGTTCAGAAGAAAGGAGGCATGTGAAAGAACACCCCCATCTGAAAATCCATCCCCACCATTTTGGGGCACCTTTTTATTTGACGCTAAGTTTATGGAGCAACAGCACGTGG